>CM061532.1:150409816-150433148 GCA_030545055.2 Neoaliturus tenellus | reverse complement strand
CAGAGATCCATTTTTGTTTACCACCTGGCTTTAAAACTCATCTGAAGGTAAGTTTAATCAGCTGTTAAATTACAATTCACATTAAAGATCTTGTAGTAAAAGTTGGTCAACATTTTAAAGCGCCCTCTAGAAATAAATCAAAGGCGAGGGGGTGAAGCCGGGGCCTACGATAACTAACGGGCCTGCATATATTTTTGGTCACGTGACCAGATGCGGCCGAATTTCAGCTGTCATCTCCATTCGAAAGCATTGCAATAGTCCGACTTGGCATCCGTTTTTACGTGTATTTTTAAATACACGTAAATGAAGTCCTAAGTGTTGCATATCCTTCTAATCCTCATTAAATTACAAATTGATACTAATAACGTTCCGCTTTGCAAAACTTAAAACTCACTTTTTGGGTAAAAGAAAAACTTGAATTTCTCACACTGTAGGATACATTGATTTTTTTGTAAACAGATTTCTTCCAATGCTTTTGTAGATATTTCTAGGAATAAGACATGAAATAAACGTCTTAAATCAGTAATTTGCCAGTTATAATTTTTATTTCCGATAAAACAAATTAAAATGTACCTTTTCGGTTTTAAAACTTTGTTATTTGCAACGAAATATATACTTTTATGTAAACAGCTGATGAAAAGTGTAAACAAAACAATAAACTAAATTAATTTTTGACTTTATCTCGTAATAAAAAATATCAGAAAATTGTTAACTTTACAATAATGGTATCATTTTGTTCCTTATTTAATCTAGATTAAAATATATAAGTCTTGTCTAGTATCCTACTATCTAATTCCTAAGAGGTGGGAAATCAGTGAAGGCTGTCACGTTTTCATAATGTTATCTTATGGAAACTTGTGCTGCAGATCGGCCGCAAATAGTCACGTGACTTTGGTGGTGGGGGGAAATATGCAGGCCCGTTAGTTTTCGTAGGCCCCGGTGAAGCCCGAAACGATATGACCTTTTTAATTACGATTCGCCTACGCGCTATATCCTAAGCTTTAAAATGACACCTCAATCTTAAAAATTGATTCAGTAGGTCGAGAGAAAAAGGGACTTAACAGACGAAACCCTTATAAAGATAAGAAGATGATAAACTATACACTAGAGATCGCCTCCTGATCGAAATTAGACAACAATTTTAGTTGATCTGAACCCAAGAAGTTTAAAAACATTTTATAAACAATTTTTTCCTGTTTTTAGAAGTGCTTTAGTCCTGTTTTTACAACAGCTGCCTAATGATTCAACCAATTCTCCTTCCTCCAAAAGATTAACTTTGAAAGCCATTGGGGTGTAGCCTCGGGGGTCGATTTTAATCAAAATACCATTCTGCTCTATACCTTTCAAAGGGAATGCGCGGGTTTCTTTTATGTTGCTCACAAGCTAAGAAAAATGAGGAAAAGAAACATACTTATGCCTAATAATATATAGATAACTGTTCACATTGCTAAAGAAATGCATAAATTTGAGTTTTAATACTATATTGTCTGTGTACCTGAATAAAATTCTATGACGAATTTCAAACCTGAACAAAAAATTCATGAATAATCATCATGAAATATACCCGTCATTTTTGACGGGCTGTTTGCCAGTTACATATAATATTATTAATTACAGATAAAATTAGTTTTATGAACAGTAAATAATGTGTATAGCAAGAGGTACACAATGAACAAAGAATGATCTGTTTATAAATAATAAAAAAAATATATACTATAATACGAGGAGTGTCTGAAGGGATGTGTGTTCCACGATCTCAAAATCCAGAGGATTGATTTGGCTTAAACTTTGCATTAAGGGGTTTTTTGGTTCAAAAGTTTAGAAACATCCTAAACCCCATAAAAATTTTTATTTTGTTTAAAAATAACTTTATAAATCTTAATTTTAAACATCGTTCCTATGGATTGCTATTTTGGTAACTAAATAACAACTTAAACTAAACAAAAATAAAGAAACATTAATCTTTAGTAGTTTTTTTAACAGCTGTTTACTAGGAAGAGCACTGTAGATTTAATAGCTTAATTACCATAAGGCTCGGTTAACCCCGCAATGTAAACATTAATATGACAAATGCAGAAAGTCAGATAATCAGCTGATTATTGTTCAGACACCTCTTTCTATTTTTTTCTCCCATTATACAGTTATTTTCCATTAAATTACCATGGGATTAAATATACAAGTTTGCTGCAATGGGGTTTTTTATAAAGTACTATTTTACAATCACCTAATGAATGTTTATGCCAAATTTTATTTAAAAATGTTAAAAAAATAAGCGATATATAAGATTGTATTAATTTCCCAGGAGAATAACATGGAAAACTTTTTGGTATTTTCTCAGTAACCAGTGCAGCTAATTTAAGTATTCAAAATGCTTTAAATTGTTTATTTTTCAAGCTATTTTGAAAGGGTCTCTTAAAAAATTGGTAAATTTTTTAAGTTAAGGGTGAAAAACGCCAAAAACCCAATTTTGACCCTTTTGAAACCCCATAAGATCCCGTTCCCGCATAGTCCGATCATCCTGGTTTTCGAACTTAAAATGAAGAATGCTGTCTTACACCTCTGTACCAAAATTCATTAAAATCGGAGGTTCCGTTCAAGAGTTATCGTGTTAACGGACACATAATATATATAAATTTGAACGAATGGTGTTTTTAGCTTCTAGGACCTCAAAACAAAAAAATAACATGGTCCCAGACTTGGGTTTTACAGCATAACGTGAGTATAACCGTACAGCGTATTCCCTATAGGGAAATTTGCTAAAATGATGACAAATACTCTCTATTTCAAAACACGCAAATACCATTAATGTATGACAGCAGTAAATCAGATGAATTTGTGCCTTACCCAGCAGAGAGATTGAATACTGTAAGAGCATTATGTTTAATGTTTTCACAGAAAATGTGTTAAACATTGATTTACAGTAGAGTAGGGTCTTAATCTTAAAAAATAAGATCAAAATTAATTTCCCCTTAAAATTTATAGTTTTTGAGCCTATCAAAACACTCACTAGAAGATTGGCTGTCAAAACTGTTGCAAAAATTTATTAAGCTTCTCGTACTCCTATTAACACGTAAAATATTAAAAAAATAAAGATATCTGTAATGAGAACTACTCTCCAGTGAATTCCTCTGGGGTACAGAGAGTTTAATTGGGCCTCATCCTCAAAGAGAGATCACAAAAGAGTAAAGCATTCACAGACACAATCACTTCAAAGCAAATGGTTATCTGGATTGCTATCTTTAATGGCTAAGCTCTGCAATTTTGTATCCAAAAGAGCTTTCATTACAGCAAACCTCCACTTTTTCAGACATTCATAATTTGCTGCAGGAACTTCCAAGGAAAACACGTTCATCAGATTAGCCTGATTTTACAACTTTGTGGGCATCTATAACTTTTACAACTGGGTTTATGAAGAACCTCTAACAAGTTAACTAACTAGACTATAGTAATTCGTCGCACATGGTGGTAGGCCTACTCATCATTTCATGGTAAAATTTGAAATGGTTATTTATTTATGGTTATTTATCATCCGTACAAAAACGAGGCATGTGACAACTAGATGCTTTACCTGCGTTAAAAATTGTTTCTGCTTTCAAAAATTAGAAGCTATTTTGAGCATTTATATAGTTTTAAGAAGCCAGTTTTGCACATATAGATAATAATTACCGTGATATCATTAGTAACATTTTGAGCCATCCTGGACTGTGTAAAATAATAAACATTGTCAATTTTATTTTCTATTTAGCTTGCACTTGAAATTAATTAAACCGAAAAAGGTCGTTCTAAATCTTAGTAACGAAAGACTATTGTCCAACTTGCTAATAAGATATTATTATTCGGATGAAAAATAAATTTGTCGATTATTTTGTTATGATAAAATGGCTTATTTACCATATTGATAAAAATTGATCATGTACTACTAAATCCTACATAAAGATTGAAAAAATGCCAAAACAGACTAAATCCTAGTTAATGGCATTAACATAAACATATAAAACACTGTATATTTTAAATATTTACTTCAATATACTTAAGTAACACACGTTTATTGCTTCTAAACTCTATCTTAGTCCTCCATCACTGCAGATTATTAAGGTAAACTCTGGGATAAAACATCCTTATAAATGAATAAAATCTGTTCCTCCCCAGATCTTATTGATACCCGAATGTAAACAGCATCACAGTCTTAAAACTAATGGTAAGGTTTATGTTTGCATGGTTTAATGATGGGATTTTGTATATAATGCAAGCAACTCACCCCTAGCGCCGAAGGGTTGGCAGATGCAGACTCCAGCTTGTGAGGCCTGGACCACGACTACAACGCCCCTGGTGGGGATGTCGGGAATTACACCACCCCCTGGCGCCACCCCCTAGCCTCCACCACCCCCTACACACGACATCGAGGCAAATTGCATCGCACAGTGGTTGAGGCATCAGCGATTTGTTTTTAACCTAATAGGCCTCTTTTGATTGGGTGCGAGCGTAAATTATTGAGATAAAGTGCAATTGATTGTTCAATGTTTTGCTTCGGTGTTCAAGATTATTGTATAAAACATACAGTGTAATGCAGCACAGATGGAATGGAATTATAAGAAAAAAATCAGCTTCCTAGAATTTTTATTAATAATTAGGTGTATTAATAATTAGGTATTTTTATGCTTATTATATAACTAGAGTATTGCCAGACAAAGCTTCCATTTCCTAAAGACCACATACGTCAGACCAGATACGTCTCTGGGGAAGTATTGAATTTGTTGAGTCAAAATTAGATGAGATAAATGCTAATTCCTCAACGATAATTTTAATAAAGCGAGATCCAGCAAAGCTGGTTGCTAAATATGCATAAACCAAATAAATAATAGATACATAAAAACGAAAATGTATTTGGTTATTTACCATTTCATGTTAAAATTGCGTTTATATTTTACGAATGTATTTTGTGAGAAAACAAATGTGAGAAAACAGGTGTATATATTATTTTTTTAGTTGGTCCTTAGATTCCCAAAAAAATTGCATATATGCGAAACTAAACCAGACGCATGTGGTCTGTTCATCGATAAAATTAACATGTCGCATAGTTATGCATCTAACTTTTAAACGCCTGCAAAATCATTTTCACATTTGCCAATATGCCTCTGGCATTAGTACCTAAAAAAAATTAACTACATGAAAGGTTTGGTTATTACATTTTTGAAACAAGACTTAATCATATACTATAATATGAGGAGTGTCAGTGACGATGTATTTTTCACCGACCTCCAAATTTAACGGAAAAGTTTTGTTTTAACGTTACATTCAAGAGCGTTTTGGCCCAAAAATAAGTTTAAAAACAACCTCAACCCCAGAAAAAATCTATTATGTCTAAAATTATAAGTTTAAAACTGTAATTTTTAACATAGGTCTTAAAAATTGTCATTTTATCCTATACTCTTATACGAGCAATGTTTGCTTGTTTGCTTGCTTGCACAATTATCTCAAAAACGGCTCCGACGATTTCCTTCAAATTTTGGAATAAACTTAGTTTTACCTTAAAAATACGATTGAGATGGGTCTCGCCCCCAGGGAAAATCTAATTTTGCTAAAAATTAAAGTTTAAAATTACAAAATTTTAACATTGGGCTTATGGGTTGCCATGTTGGCAACGAATTAACAACATATAAACAAGAAGTACATTCAGAACTTCAAAAAGAAATGTAACAGCTGTTTATGTACTGCATATTAAATGTCAATAAAGTTTATTCTGATATTTAAATTTACTAATATTTCACCGAGCAACGCTCGGTCCTCCTGGTACTAACAAAATAATAACGTAAAAAGGTCAAACAAAAATAATATAAGATCACTTTTACTTTTAATAATTCTTTTTTAAACAGCTGTTATCTGTGAAAAGGTAGTTAGATGTTGGTGTAAACTTAGTCTGGCTACCATAATATTATAACAAAAGTGAATTAAAAGCAACTAGCAAGGCTCGGTCAACCCAGTATTAAAAAAAAGAGACAACAAGAGTTTAAAATTTCCCGGGATTTAAGTCGACAATCACAGACCGATACCTGATGGTGGTAGTATTGATAATGAGAAGGGTTGAATCAGTCGCCCAACCCCTGTTGTGACTGCTTTGATTGTGTAAACTTAAACAACAGCATTCTGATATTCTTGAAATAAAAAATTTACATTGATGTGAGAATACATTACAATTCATTACAAACTAAAAAGGTAAATTATGAAACTATTTTAAATTTGAAATATATCCACTAAGTTTAATAGTGTGATAATTTTGTACTCAACAAAAGAAAATAAATTTATTATTTACTTTCTATTAATATGATATACAATGCTTCCATACTGCTTCCATAGACCTATTAATTGGAACAGAACAAAAGAATAAAAGTACTGAATTCTTTTCCTCCGTGTAAAACCTTTTTCCTTAGAAGCGTACATACTGGTTTTTATTAAGACGCTTATAAAAAAAAGAAAAAAAACATGACAACCGTATTGATATTAGAGTATTCCTTTGACTTAATTTCTCGTAGTCGGTATAGTACTGAATATAAAAAGCACTTTGGTACAGCACTAGACTGCTAATCTAATGAGGGAATTTGTTAACACAAATTGCAAAGTTCCACTTAAGACCGAAACAGAAGTCACCACCATAGCTGTTTCGGTCGTGACTACAATTAAATTTGAAACGTCGTGAATTCACACTCACTCAACTGCTAACAAACTGTTGGAAAAACATTTGAATTCAATATGCTAGGAGCAGACATGATTATTCTATATTCGTTATAATTAATTAATGGAATTCCCATAGAATGGTGAAAGGGTAAGCGCCAAAAGTAGGTATGAAGTTTAATTTGTCAGTTAGTGCCCACCAGAAGATCTTCCTTGCTAATTTGGTTAACAAATTTTATCATTGTGTTGGCAGTCTCTTATGATTGTGATGGTACCACTTAACTACTAAGCCTAGGCCTATTTATATTAGCATGTTCCCAAAAAGCTATAAATATTACTGAAGCTTTTGGGTTTGTAATTTTGATATAACTAGTGGCTTGTAGGGGCAAAGGCCCCTAAATTCAAAATGGTGATATTCTCTAAGTTTTAATTTATCACCTCCTTCCAGTATTATTGTATTTTCTCTATAGCTGTAGAGTGAATTTACACGTTTTGGTATTCTAATCAAATATTTCCTAGTCTTGACAAACCTTTTTGGCGGTAATCAAATCAATAGTTTACCAATAATTCCCCCTGAATTAAAATACAGTAGTCTATTTTGTAGAAAAAAGAAAAAAATCATTGCAAAACTGAAAAAAAATCATCTATTATACTACCGAACGCGGTAAAAATAGTTATAACATTAAACATGTTCATTATGAGTTTGTAACTCAAGTAAATAACATATTACAATTAATACAACATAAACCCATTAATACTGTACAATCCTTCGCCCTGGACCCCTGTGCCCCCCCCATTCCACCACACTCGCCGTGACCCCATGCCTCCCCGTGCCCCCGTTCACTTCTCCTGACCCGTGTTTCCTATACCCCCAAATCCCCCGTACCCTCTAGCCCTTTCATACCCTTTTGCCCACCATTCTCCCGTGCCCACATACCCGCAGTTCTTCCCCGAGGCCCCCGTGCCCTCTATGTTCCTCCTTTCTTCCCAATGCACCCCCCAAGCCCAACCACCTTCCGTGCCACAGACGTCTCTAGTACCCGTTGTGCCCCCATTCCTATGCCCGCCATTCCTTCCCGTGCCCTCCCAGTGTCCCCGACAACCCTCGTGCCCTTATGCCCTCGCACCCACAGTACTCCCGTGGCCACATGTCCACCGTTCTTCACCGTGGTTCCATGCCTGCTATGTCACCGAAGCCTCCTCCATGACCAACTGCCCCCCGTGCCTCTTGCCCTCGTGCTCATTGTTCCTTCCCAGCCCCGCGCCAACACGTGCCCCTGGGTCCCCTATGTTTCCGTTTCCCAATGCCCGACGTTGCTCCCCGTCGCCCCCGTGCAACCCATGCCTATCTACCCCTTTTGCCACCCACTTCCCTAGTGCTCTTTGTGCCCCAGTAAATCCCCATGCCTCCCCAGAGTGCCTCCTATGCATCCGCACCCTCGTACCCTCCATGCTCCCGTGCAATCAAGCTCGCCATTCCTCCCTGTGCCTCTTTGCTTCCCACACCTCCACCCTGCCCCTCATGTCATCCTGTCTCCAGTGCTACCGGCAACCCCGTGCCCTTCTTGCTCCCATATCCCGAACACCCTGTGCTCCCCATGGTCCCGTGCTGCCATCCCTGACGTCCCACCCCGCACCTCCTTGCTCACCTGTGCCCTCCGCCGGCCTGCCCCCTATTTCCCCCATGTGTCCCCCGTGCCCCTATGCTCCTTTACCCTCCCACCGACACCCCTCGTACTTTGATTGTAGTCTATTTTGCCTTTTTGTCAAGTAGAACACTGATTGATATATTTAAGTTTTCGCTCACTATCATTTTCATGAAAAGCTCCCTGCCTTTATGGATTAACGGGCGTTGATTGTTTCCCTATGACCTACAGAAAGAAGCAGTGATTGGATAAAAAATCCTCATACGGAGCCTATCCAACGTTAGTAGTTAACATATAATGATTCAGTCGAAAATAAATAAACACTCAACAAAACAATTCATCTCTTCAACTCTAACTACTGAACAGCTAATATATAAATCAGTAACGTAATAACTAAACGACATTCACTGAGTGAAGTCAATTAATTATTTTATCAACCATGAACATACCATACATTCGGTATAAAAAATCCTTCTACTCCTGTTTCCTTATTGACATAGGTGATAGGTGGGGGTCACGATGATGAAATCTCCTGTGGATCCGTAATCCGTTCATGACTATTAGTGTTCTCCTTTTTTTATAGTGCATTAACAATATTTAAAAGTTATAACTATGAGGTTATCTTAACTCAAAATATCTGCTCAATAACCAGCTGAGTTTATGATAAAACACTGGAACATCTGCTTAAACACACGTGTAGATCTAAAAACCTTCTTCCCATTAGATTAACATTGGAACTTCAAGGTCCAATGGGGCGAAACCCAGGTAAATTTTGATAATTCTGGTATTTTTCCTTGCGTCCTTGGCCCTCAAGCTTTAAAATGAGCCATCATACTTGACCCCATCTTTCTTCTAACTCGAGATATTTCGTGGGGACCGATTCGCTTACGGAATTATATATATAGATAGCTCCATCAGTGTAAAATTATTTTCTTTCCTCGATCATTCAAATATTAACTAACAGTATTTCTAAAGTATCTGTAAATTTGTACGAGTTTTTTTATGGCATTACATTTTAATATTTTACACGGTAAAACAAAAAGATAAATTTACTCTTGAGTTGAACTCTTATGTGGTTAATTTTTATGTCATAGATAGTCGAAAACTATATAAAAAATCAATATTAATATAAAACATTAACACTATATTACGAGTAAACAGCGAAAATAAACAATAAATAAACAGCGAAAATTCATTATTTTATTTTGCGTATATAAAATATGCACTAAAATAGCGCCTACGGTTGAATAATACTTAGTAAAAATCGAGAAAACTGCTGTTTTAAAGTTTAAAATTAAAATACATTATTTTTATGTTTGATTGTTGTTTGTTGGTTAGTTGCTGATACCGCTTATGCCGAGTAGAGCCACTCAGTAGCAGTGTAAACGTAATGGTACCCCAGGCACAGGGCGCCCATGTGTATTACTCTGATTGGCTAAGGGTTAAACTGTCGGCCGAATGGCATGTTGTAACTTGTAACTGCTGAGGTCTAACCCTCCCCCACCCAATCCACCCATCAGCACCTGACACTCCCATAGGAATGTTGTGATGTATGAACAATCCGTTATGGGATCCCATTAATGATCACCTAGTGTCTAATGGTTTTGGTGATGTAACCGCTCACCATCATAGTAATGATTTATTTCATTAAATTTTGATCATAGATTCCTATATAGTTACAGGTAAATTATTTGGAATATAAAAAATTTAAACTCAAGATTTTATACTGAATATATTTTATGTTAAATGATAAAGAAACTAATCAAAAGGCTTGTTGGATTAAGAACCTTGTGAAGAAAATCGGTAGAGATTCAGAAGTCTGAACACAGAGCTAGTCATATTTCGGCCCACACCTGAACAATGGATGCCCCCAAGAGCTCTGTGTGCTCATTGTAAAGCTTATATCTAGTGTTTTGTATGTATTGTTAAGCATTTATTGGTTTAAAATTAATTTATTTTAACTAAGTTACAAATAAAATATTTAAATAGAATTTTTGTATCTTTTAAGAACATTTGTAGAATTTAAGTAATAAAATAATAACTGAGATTTATCTGTTTATGACATTATGTTTATAATGCTATAAAGTTTTAAAAACTATTTATGTTTATAACATTATTTAATGTAAACTTCGGTAAGCAGGTCGGTCCATAATTTCCGGTGCAGATCTCCCCGGTAACGACGAATCGTGATGACTCACTTCTGGTCTGCTCTGGGATTTTCTGTCGCGTTTCACTTTTCACGAAATCACAAGGAGAAATTTTATAGATTTGTATAAGTTCAGCCCTGAATTAGCTTTGAGCTCGAAGCAACATCATTTTTCGTTTATTCTAATATAAGATAACTATATACATATAACGTATGGCTATCATAGCCAGCTACCAACTTAAAATAATAATAATAAAATAAATAAAAGACGTTCTGCAGTGCAAAGCACCTTCGTCGGTACATTTAAAATTGAGCTGAAATAAACATTTATGATCTCTTTATAAAGCTAAATCCAGGGCGCTAAGCCATTGCAGCTCAGCTTCACTTGCACAATGCAGGCCCATCAGCCCTTCCGGAAAAGCACTCAAAGGGCACTCGGTGACAATGTGAGTCATAGTCTGGAACTCCATTGAGTGAAGACCACTGATTCCGAGGAAGATCCATACCATCTACTGCTACGGTAGGGCCAGCAATCAGAAAGCGATTCGGACCTTGGAAATATTCCCAGGAGGAAGTCCAGTCGGTATGGATGGAAATTTTTGAGTCCTTCAACTGAGATGCTGTCCGCAGTGGTGGTTTTCTTGCCCTCAATTGACCCATCATCTGGAGTACGTAATCATGGATGAGCAGATAGCAGATGTGGAGCAGATAAGATTTCAATGTATTCCCTAATGAGTGCATCCCTTCGTTTGGTTTCAGGTGGAGCGATATTACCCAGGACCGGGAGCCAGGGGACGGGGGTTGCCATGAGTGTACCACTAATGGCTCTCATAGCCCTGTTTAGCTGGAAGTCGATATCCCTGACATGTACACTGTTCAACCACTCGGGAGCACAGTACTCAGCAGTTGAGTAAACTAAGGACAGAGCAGTGGTTCGCAGAGCTTGTGCGTTAGCTCCTCCCCATGTGGAGCCAGCAAGGTGATGGACAATGTTAGTCCTGGCTCTCACCTTGGCAGCTGTCTTTTGTAGGTGGCTTGGTGGCTTTTGAATGTCGGGGACCGATCTAAAGTGACCCCCAGGTACTGTGGGGGTTCATTGTGCTTTAGCTCAAAACCGTCATATACAATTCTAAGCTTTTTGTGGGCCATTCTACTGTTCAAGTGGAAGCAAGAAACCTCGGTTTTTGTTGGGTTTGGATTTAGCTTCCAGGTTTTAAAGTATTCACCGAGGGTCGTGAGGTCATTTGTTAGTGTTTCCTCTGCTTGTTGGTATTCCTGGTGCTGATAAGCCAGAGCTATGTCTTCTGCGTAAACGAACTTTGAGGAGCAAGTGTCAGGAATGTCGGCTGCGTATACACATATTAAACAGCAATGGGGCGAGCACTGAACCCTGTGGTAGTCTATCCTTTGGTTGCCTAAAATTCCTTTCCTTGCGTCCCAAATATACTTTAATCATCCTGTTGGAGACCATTGAGTTGAGAAGGCGCAACAGGAAAGGGCAAGGAATCAGGTTGTAAAATTTAATAAGAAGGCCTTTTCTCCAGACAGTGTCTTGAGCTGCGTAAGTTATAAAAAAGCAACGGAGGTTTTTAGTCTTCCCTCAAAACCCATCCTCGATGAAAGAAGAAAGAGCTAGAACCTGGTCACAGCAGTTGCGCCCATCAAGTCTAAACCAGCTTGTTCGACGGGGATGCTGGAATCGAGAACAAGGAGGATTCTGTTGTATGTCAATCTCTTGAGCAGCTTATAGCAGTGAAATTTCTAGAGACTTCCAATGGTGCTTGCAGACTTTGCTTTATTTCATTAAGCTTAAAGTTCACCTTCTAGTCCGCAGACGAACGCAAGGGTTTAGACAAACAGGAGAGGTGTTTTGAAATTTCACAAGGGTGAAGTTGCGAGACAGCGTGCTTATAATTTATCTTACCAATGGAGAGCTTGCTGAGCAGAGACTAGGCTTTGCGACTACTCTGGGTGAAGTTCATGTCCTCAACAGTTTTCACCCATTTCTCTCTGCTGGATTGTTGAGTGAGTAAAGCGGTTGGTCCGCTACATCTCTGTCAGCAGTATCAATGAACTCACTGTAAAGGTATTCGAACTCTTGCCTCCATCCTGGTATATACTTTTTCCTAAAACCTCTTGGGATAGGCTCTTTAGCGCAAGACAGAACAAGTTGTGTGAACCGATCGTAGTTTTTATTTTTATTTGTGTTATTTTTATTTGTGTTATTTTTATTTTTATTTTTTATTTTTATTTTATACAAGCATGGTAGAGAAGGCCTCCCACTCAGCTTTGTTAAAGTTCCACCTAGGCCGAGGAAAAGATCTTACGAGAGGAATTTGGATTCCCACTGATATTAGTACAGGCCTATGCTAAGAATGAGGAAAGGCACCTAGGACCTTCCTGAAAGTTGGTGATCAATAGATTAAACACATGTTCTATCCAAATTATTATCTCTATGACAACATGCTTGTTATTGTTTTGATGATTTTAGAATATAATGAATTTTCATGTTTAATAAATGTAAGTTGATAATACTAATAATTGTTAATTTTATTGAACATGGCGCAGTCTTAAATAAAAGGAACATTGTTTAAAAAGTGTAATTAAGTATGGAAAGTGGACTGGTGAAACTACCACCTAATCTAGACTTGCAAAGTCCTAATGTGAGTAATGAATGGAAATTCTGGAAAACTTCTTTTGAAGACTATTTGGTAGCAACAGGTCATGAACAATCTATAGATAAAGTAAAATTATCACTATTGAGAAATATGATGGGAAGAAGAAAATAGAAAAAGTTATGATAGAGTTATTGAAGCAATTGACCACTTTGTAAGTCCAAGAGTTAATGTTGTCTTTGAAAGATTTCTATTTAATCAGAGGGTACAAAGTGATGGCGAGCCTTTTGAACAATTTTTCACAGATTGTCGTAGGCTAATTCAGAATTGTGACTATTCCGTGGAAAATTTAACAGAATCGCTGGAAAATCAAATTTTAAGAGACAAAATAGTACATGGAATCTGTGATAAAAAGGTCCAAGAATCACTTTTACGACTAGATGACCTTACACTCGATAAAGCTACAAAATTTTGCCGTACTAGTGAACAGAGTAGGATTCAAGTGGAACAACATAGTAAAAGCTGTAAGGTTGATGCATTAAAACAAAAATCTCATACTCCAAGTAAGTATAAAAATAATACTCTTAGTAACAAGGCCCAAAATAAGTCTCCGCTTGAGGAAGAGAATACTCAGAGTAAGTATAAATCTAAGTTTCCCGTTAAAGATGAATTTTATTGTCGAATGTGTCAAAGTCGACATGGGCCAAGACAATGTCCAGCGTACGGTAAAAAATGTAGCAAATGTAAGAGATTTAATCATTTTGCTGTAAGCTGTAGATCACGTAGACCAGTTACATATGTAGAGAGTAAATCTGTTGATGAATTATCTGATTCTGGAGAGTCAAAAGCTAGTTGTATGCCTGTTAGTTGCCAAGTTGATAAAACTGAGAGTAAACAGTATGAGTACAATCTTAAGATAGAAAGTATCAATAAGTCTGAATGGTTTGAAAATATAAAGATTGGAAATACTTTTGTCAAATGTAAGTTGGATTCTGGTGCCGATGTAAGTGTGATGCCTTTAAATGTGTTTAACAAAGTCAATGTTGACAAGAAACTGATTCCCACTCCTGTTAACATTCTATTAGAAAGTTTTGATAAGACTACTATTAAGCCTATAGGGATAATTAATTTGCCTTGTGAGTGTAATAATATAAAGTCTTCACAGGATTTCATGATTGTGAAGGAGGGCTCCATGCTTTTGGGATTACCAGGGTGCCTAGCTTTTAAATTGATCAAAAGAATTCATGAAGTTGCAAGTAACAACAGAGAAAAAGATAGGTTTGTTAAAAATAATTCTGATGTCTTTGAAGGTTATGGTAAGTTTCCTATTGAAGGTAACATACCAACTAAGACTGGTTGTGAAAATATTTTGTGGCCACCATCCAAAATTCCCAATTGTTTGATTGACCCATTAGAAAAAGAACTGGACAGATTAGTTCAAAGAAAAGCTATTATAAAAGTAGATCAAGTAGATTCTAGAGCATGTATAAATAAAATAGTTATTGTTGAGAAGCCTAATAAGAAAATACGTCTTTGCCTTGATCCATCAGATCTAAACAAGTTCATAGTTAGGAAACCCAAGCAAATGCCTACTTTAGAAGAAATTTCCACCAAATTAGCAGGAAAAAAATATTATTCTGTATTTGACTTGTCTGAAGGCTTTCACCACATTCCATTGAATGAAGAATCGTCATGGAAATGCTGTTTTGCCACACCATTAGGAGTGTACCGCTATCTTGTTCTTCCCTTTGGATTGAACAATGCGCCAGAATTATTTCAAGAGGAAGTTGAAAGGTACTTTGGAGGTATTGAAAACATATTAATTTGGTTTGACGACATCTGTGTATTTGGGAACACCGAGGAGGAACACGACAACTCTGTGAAGAAATTAGTCAACCGTGCAAGGGAGATTGGTGCTGTTTTTAATCCTGATAAACTGCAATACAAACAAAGGCAGGTCAAATATGTCGGACAGATATTTGACCAGGATGGCATGAAAATCGATCCGGGTAGAATTGAAGCGCTAAAAAAATTAGCTTCGCCTACAAACAAAGAGGAGTTGCAAAAAATTATCGGCTCCTTTAACTATGTACGAAAATATGTCCCTGAAATGGCTGAACTTTTGTCCCCTCTTTGTAAGCTATTAAAAAAAAAGTTGAATGGCATTGGTCATCGCGTCATGAAGAATTGTTCAATACTTTGAAAATGAGAATTACAGAAGCTCCTGCTTTAACACCGTTTGATTCTAGTAAGAAAATAGTTCTCCAATGTGACAGTTCAAAAAACAGCTTAGGATGTTGTTTATTCCAAGATCATGACAATGTACTTAAGTTAGTCGCCTGCGCATCTCTTACTATGAATGATTGTGAATTGAACTACAGTCAAACTGAAAAAGAAATGCTATCAATTTATTTTGGAACTAAAAAATTTCACCAGTTCATATATGGCGTCCCTATTGAGATTCAAACTGACCACCGCCCCTTAACTGCAATCATGAAGAAACATGTAAGTAAAATAGGCTCTGTGAGGCTTCAACGATTACGACTCAAACTGATGAAATATGATATAAATCTTATATTTGTGCCTGGAAAGTTACTTCATTTTGCAGATATGTTATCTAGGAACAGTTTGAAGACTACCGATCATGATGAAGAAATGCTAGAAATGGTACACACAGTTTCTAGACATTTGCCAATGTCAAACAGGAGAAAGATGGAATTTCAAAATGAGACAAACAAAGATCCAACTCTATCACAAATAGTGGACTATGTGAGAAACGGATGGCCAGATGATTCTAAATTTAAAAATGATAGTGTGCTTAAAACTTACGGTAAACTAAAAGAAGACCTATATATAGAAGCTGGAATTTTGTTCTATGGAAGTAAAATAGTCGTACCCTCAAAACTAAGACCTTCTGTTCTTTTCAAACTTCATAAAGGACACATGGGAGCAAACAAGATGCTAATAGAAGCTCGAAATTTATATTATTGGCCAAAATTAAGCACTGACATAAGTGATTGGATTAAACAATGCCGAATTTGTGAGAAGCATGCTCCACATGATTTCAAAGAACCACTATTGTCACACACGATTCCAAACCGACGGTTCAGTAAAATAGGAACGGACATACTAGAATTTCAAGGGAAAAACTATCTAGTACTAATAGATTATTTTTCCCATTGGATTGAAATAAAACCAATTCGTGACAAAACTTCAGGTCAAGTTGTTAACGCTTTTCAAGATATTT
This sequence comes from Neoaliturus tenellus, assembly GCA_030545055.2. NCBI lineage: Eukaryota > Metazoa > Arthropoda > Insecta > Hemiptera > Cicadellidae > Neoaliturus > Neoaliturus tenellus. Next base: position 150,416,825 of record CM061532.1, on the reverse strand, counting down.
TTGCAGATTTGGCTATCCAGATGAATTGGTAGCTGATCATGTACCATTCTCTTCACATAAATGTCGAAAATATTTTGAATCGAAAGATATATCTTTGTGTAATAGCACACCACATTATCCCCGAAGTAACGGCATGGCTGAAAAGGCCGTTGGAATCAGTAAGAACTTATTGAAGAAAAGTGCTGAAGATCGTTCTGACTACAGAGAAGCTCTTCTTCATTACAATAACTCTCCGCTAACTGGCATTGGAGTTTATCCATCCCAAATATTAAACAGCAGAAGATGTAGAACGACTCTACCTGTTTTAGAGCAAGCCTTGAAACCAGAAATTCAAGATTTATATAAACAGTTGGTTCTTCAACAAAAAATAACAGAAGCAAGACATGACTCTCGAGCACGCAAGAAAGAACAAGTTTATGAAGAAGGTGACAAAATTGTGTTTAGAACAGTTAATGACAAGTACTGGCATAAAGCTACGGTCGTACGCAAAGGGAAAGAGCCAAGATCATATTGGGTTGTAAGAGATGGATCTAATACGCCTCTTCGACGAAACTCAAGTCAAATGAAAAAGTCATTTACAAGATCTAGATTCGATGATTTTGAACGCGATTGGGAATTGATAATGCTTACAGAAAGCCTAAATAGCCAACATTCTAGATCGGATCATCATGCAAGAGGAGATCCAGAAGAAGTTCAACCCAGTCAACTCTCAAAAACTCAACCCAGAGAGAAAACCTATGGCCCGACGAGACCAAGAAGTTGTCGGAAAATAAAACCCCCTGACAGACTGAATCTTTAGGGGGAAGATGATCAATAGATTAAACACATGTTCCATCCAAATTATTATCTCTATGACAACATGCTTGTTATTGTTTTGATGATTTTAGAATATAATGAATTTTCATGTTTAATAAATGTAAGTTGATAATACTAATAATTGTTAATTTTATTGAACAGTTGGTGTGGGTGTGGTTGCGGTCACAAGAACAAAAGCACGAGTCTGGAGAGTACCCAAGACACCATTGGGCTGAATGGAAAGTGTGTGGGTCCTTGACATTAAATGCCAAGAAAAGGTTGTTATTTTCCTCCCACTGGGTGTCATGACGGTTTAAGTCACCTATACCACAGAATGTTCAAAAGTTGGGAGAACTGTATCTGACCACTGGATGTTCGGCGGTTTGTAGACCTTTATAATGGTAGTCTCAGATACCTTTAACAGCAACAGTAAATATGCTGTTCACACAACTTTTGTATGAGACTGATACGTCGTCTATGTCTTGCCTAACGTAAGTCGCCACGCTCTTCATCCACGAAGAAGAGCGTGTTTAAAATGCTTTATTCAATCCCAATGTTATTTAAATGGGAAATTTTGAGATTTCAATGGTGGATAGCGCCTTTATTTTCAGTCCGATTCCCATCAGTTTTTGGCGGAAACAACTACAGACTAAGCCCTATCCAACGACACCAAAAACTTGAAAATCGGTTGTAGGAGGAGTTCTCAAGACAAAAAACCCTTAGGGCCGGTTTCTCGAAGTTTAAACCTAAATTCAAGTTTAAACCAAAATTGTCCATATGATTAACATTGAGTTAAACTGAGTTTAAGTTAAACGTGTTTGGAGAAACCGGCCCTTAGCGTACTAGGAATACGCTCCGATGTCCGTCCCGTACAAGAATTTTTTACTCACTTTTTGAGTTGCGTATTAAATAAGTATAGATAGATAGATTAATTCTATAAACAGCTGTTCTCATTTAAAGTATTAAGGGAAGAATGGTAACTAGGAATACGCTCCGATGTCCGTCCCGTACGAGAATTTTTACTCACTTTTTGAGTTATTAACTCACTTTTTGAGTTATAAGGTGATGCTTTATTATGATTTTTTTATTGATTTTTTTAAGGAGAGGTGGGAAAAATCCTTTACTCACACAGGTGGCTAGCCTGTAGTGTGGGGCTCCACTAAAAACGGGTTTACCCACTAAAAAACCTCCTCTAATCTTTAGGATTCTATCCTGGAATTGTTTATCACATTACGTCAGGCTAGGTCTAAATTTGGCTTACGCCCGTGGGGCTCACTCCTTATCCATGCACTCGATCAAGGGATTTGGGCCACTTCTCGGTCCAGATCGGTTTTCTTCTCCAGGATGATGCCCCGAACAAACTGTTATAAACAATCCCCCCGAAATTGCACCAAAAACTTGTGTGGCCTCCAGGCGGAGCCATTCCCAACGGGGGTAGCGGAAGAATGTGTGTTCCGCATCGTCGGGATCGCCCGGGCAATAAATGCAGTCCGGTCTTGCCTACCCGGTTTAGATACAACCGAAAATAGCCGTGACTTGTCAAGAATTGGGTCAGGTAGTAGTCCACCTCCCCATGCCGCCGTTCCACACATGATTGGACCTGCTTGATAAGTCGCGCAGTCCATCGTCCTCTCCTCGGGTGTTGTACTCCCAGCTGTGTTGCCACTGCTGGAAGGTTCGGGAGCGCTCTTTTGTTCTTGCCGTGTCCTTGCCAATCCCGCCTTGTCTCTGATAAATTGCCTTCCTCTCTCCTGCCAAGAGCTTGACAGGGATGATTTCGGCGACCACCAGGATGGCAGGCTCGGACACTGTCCGGTAGGTGGAGCACACCCGGAGCGCCTCTTGACGCTGAACTCGAGCGAGTCGCAACCTGTTTAACTCTTTTTCGAGAGCGTCTGCCCACACCTCTGCTCCATAAAGAAGCACGAACTGAACCGCGGACACCAACAGACGTCTTCTGCTGGATCGTGGAACCCCGACATTGGCCATCAGCCTACTAAGGTAAGTGACTACCTTAGCGGCCTTGTCTGCCGTACGGAATATCTGATCCAGCTTAGCTTGGTGTCCACCATAAACTTTGCAGTACAAGTTGATTGGACAACCTCCCTTCCCACTCGGAACTGAACGAAGGAGTCAATCCTCTTCTTCGTGAGTTTTACAATCTTCGTCTTACTGAGAGCAAGCGAGATACCGTGATCGGACATACATGTGTTGACTACACGCATGACTCGGTTCAACTTCGGTTTGGCCAGCTCAACGTTGCGTGCGGCAATGAGAGCTGCGACGTCATCGGCGTACCCAACTAAAGTGGTCTCCTCAGGCATCTCGGACCTCAGGAGGCGGTCATAGGCAACGTTCCAGAGATCCGGGCCGAGTATTGAACCTTGCGCGGCATCAGAAGTGAATGTGGTTACATCGTCCACGTTCCGTCCTATGTGTTGTAAATCAGGCTTCGAGAGCGGAGATTATTCTCGATGAGACGCAACAGATATGCAGGAACGCGAAAAGTGTTGCGAAGCGCATCAAACATATCGACCCACCTCGCCGAGTTAAAGGCATTCTTGACATAAGCGTAACAAGAAGCACTACTCGGCGAGAGAAATGGTTGTGGTTCTCGGCTCTCTTCACAGCTCTCTATGGACTTCTGTGATAGCGTCAATCGTTGACCGTCCCTTTCTGAAGCCATACTGACGGGGGCATGAGTCCCCGGCAGCTTCCACGGCAGAAGTCAGGTGGGTACGGTTCAGCTTCTCGAACAGCTTCCCAGCCGTGTCCAACATGCAGAAAGGCCTGTGGGACGACGACAGCTCTGGATCACCTTTGCCCTTGCTGATCAGTACAATTCTGGCGGTTTTCCATAGGGAGCCGTAAACACCCCTTCTACCAAACAAGCGTTGTACATTCTCAACAACAAGTCATCATTAATTGAAACTTTTTCTTTAATGTCTCGCTGGGAATCCCAGCCAAGAGCCTTGTTGCTCTTCAGGGAGAAAACGGAGGTTTCCAGCTCCTCGAATGTGAAGAGTGTAACATCATCTACCCGTCCGAAGTCAACTGGCATACATACTAGGCCTAGCCTACAAATAAATACATACAAATAATGATTTTAGCTAAGACCTCAAAACAAGCAAGTAACTTAATAATAATTATGCTTATAATATTAAAGGTAAATAGATTGTAGACAAAAACAATACAATTTAAAATCCATTATTGCAAATTAATAAAAACCAAGTAATGTAGAATTTATACACTTTCTTAACACTTAATGCATATTTTGTTACCTGAGACATAGGCTAAAATGTCACAACACATTCTAATTAGCTGTTCAATTTAAATCTTATTCCCAAATATTAGATGTATTCCATAAATTAGTTAATCGCTATAGTTTATTACCTAGTTTAAAATATTTCAAATCTAACCTGATAATTTCATTAAAATCAAATTAGTAACAAAAAAGCCTTTTGGGGGTCAAAAATTCGCCTAATTGAAATTTAAACTTATTCGTAAAGACTTTTATACTCTATGTTTACACACAGAGTAAAAATTCAACAAAAACCTAGAGGACGTTATAGACTCGCGGCGAGTGAGGGTAGTGAACGAGCTTACCTGAAGGGCAAAAACTCTTCAAGATGGCATTGCAAAGCCTGCCGGGTATTCTTGTAGGTTTTAAAATAATACAATTTTAAGCAATTTATTTATTTCGGCCTTATGAAGTTTAGACGCTAAACTTGTAACATCTTAAAGTTTTGCTTCCTGAATTTTAAATCAAACTTTGACTTGTTGCCATTTCCGAGCCAGTGGTCCGTTTGAAGTTAGTGTTGCAAAAAGTTGGAACAAAGACCTTGAGAGGGAGATGGAAATTGACTTGTGCTTACCCTTGATATTCGTGTGAATTTCTCCAAGACGAAGCTTCCCTTTCCTTGTAAGCTAATACAGTGACTGTCATAAAAAATTTTCAGCCTTATACAAATCAAAACAGTTCACACCATTACTCATTAATGATTTTAAGGCACCTTTAATCTTAAAATCGTATATATACTTATTTAATACGCTAAGGGTTTTTTTGTCTTGAGAACTCCTAATACAATTTTCAACCGATTTTCAAGTTTTTGGTGTCATTGGATATACCTTGGTCTGTAGTTGTTTCCGCCAAAAACTGATGAGAATCGGACTTAAAATAAAGGCTCTATCCACCATTGAAATCTAAAAATTTCCCATTTAAATAACATTGGGATTGAATAATGCATTTTAAACATATGTTAATAATCAGCTGTAAATACGTGTAGTTTTTGGTAATTACAGATATTTACAATATTGGTCGGATGTCATTGATTTAGAGCTAAAGTAACATTTACTGTATTAAAATAAATTGCTCGATTTCGAGCAACACGTATCCTAGTTGTTAAAATTAGGCTTATAAACGTATGGACTTACACTTGAAAAATCAGTTAAAGAGCTCTCTTCAGTTTTAGGATTTTGTAAATAAAAATAATTTTGGAACAGGACACATAGAACGACATTTAAATGTATTTTGACGTTAAAAACCAAGAATATTAAAATATTTTAAAAATATACTGTGAAAACAAATCAGCAGTTTAGTAAAATGTTAAGTATTAAGAGTAAATGATAATAATTTATCTCTCGAGCTTTTCCAATAAACGCAATACGAACGTTTAAATATTTCCGAAGCGTCACAGTTCCGCCTTGGAATGTCACTGGAACATTTCATCGCACCAATGAATCACCCACTTGCATTTCGCTATTTTTTTTTTAAATATACCGTACCCAGTTATTTAAATTATTAATTAAAAAAATTTACTATTTGATCAAATGATTGGGTTTCTGTATAGTTAAAACAAAGGTGAACAAAAAGCCATAAACGATTTTTTACAGAAAGCTTACTTTCAATAATGTGGATTATGGTTATTATAATGGATTTAAAATCCTATTAGGGAACAATTGAATCAATAACTCTTGCATATATTAAGTGTGATTTTTTTGTTGTTTTATTTTAATGATACCCAAACAATAATTGTACGGTTAACAACTGCAGAAATATACGATTGACAAATTGTATGATTCTTTTTTATACCTTGTAATAATAAATATTGTGTCATTTATATATTGGAATAAAAAATAAAATAAACGGTTTAATTCTTCGACTAGTTGATTTAGAAGACATACTATTTTATATTAAACTTACTGCAATATCAATGCTAACTATATGAATGATTAATATGAATGTTAAAGAGAGTATGTATTAAGCTAATTAGTATATAATTTCACCCATCAATGGTAATGTTACATATTTTTTTAGTTTGTATGTAGAAAATACAAAGAGTCTCAACATAATTTGTACAGTTAAATATAACAATAATTAATGTATCGTACAAGAGCAGTTTGGTTATAGTGTCAAATTATATTCTTACATGAGTCATTTCGAAAAACCTTCTAAAAGCTACTGTAAAAACTACAATGATAAATATACAACGTTTAAACTTATGAACTATGGTACCTTGACAGATAACTCCTATTTATGAAACAATGCCCAGCATTGTACAACATTATTAGTGCAAGCCTTAATATTTTATTGCTGACCTTCTTAAACGAATTTGCTGAAATAGCCTACTTGAACAAGAATATAAGGTCTAAGAAGTCACAAAATTTACGGCTTCCTCAGAGTTTAATTATAGATAGTACCAGGTTAACCGAGCCTTGCTCGTTGGTTTTGATTCAATTTTAATACTTTCACCAACAACCAACTATATCTCTTCACAGTTAACAGCTGTTTCAAAAGGTCTGCTTAACATTAATGTTTCTTTATTTTTGTTTACATTTAGTTGTTATTTCGTTACCAAAATAGCAACCCATAAGACCAATGTTAAAAATTACAATTTTTAAACTTAAATTTAGATCAAATTTGATTTTTCCTGGGATTGAGACTGTTTCTAAACTTATTTTTGGGCCGAAACACTCTTTAATGCAAAGTTTAAGCAAAATCTAACAGCTAGATTTCGAGATCGTGGAACACACATCCCTTCAGACATTCCTCGTATTATAGTAGAGGATTACTCAGCATACATTGTTGAGCTGTTAACTGACTTTACTTCTCTCCTTTTTGGATTTTGCCATCTGAAAATGAGAACATTCTTTTATATTGATTTTTTTTTTTTTACATTAAATGCCAATTTATAGTACTGTACCAAATAATTAT
>CM061532.1:150139816-150407316 GCA_030545055.2 Neoaliturus tenellus | reverse complement strand
CTGCTGCTGTTGTTGCTGCTGTTGCTGCTGCTGCGATTGCTGTTGCTGGTGCTGATACACGCTGATCGATAACGTCGCTGAGCAACAGACCGACGTAGCTCTCCCTCCACCCTCCCACCACACACTCCGTCCAGTCCCTCCCCTTCATCTCTCCTCAAATTACCAATCCCTCCTTCTCTATCTCGTGCAATAATCACGGCAATTTGAATACGTTTTAAGCATGTTATTTAGCTTCAGACTAATTTATTAAAATTTATATGATAAAGTTTCAAAAAAATTAATTTGTACTAGTGTAACTGTTGCTCGAAATCGAGCAATTACTTTAATATAATACAAATGTTACATTTAGCTCAAAATCAACTTTATCCGGGCCATCCACTATTGTGAATATCTTTAATCACCAAAACAACACGTAATTACAGCTGATTATTAACAGATGTTTAAAATGCTTCATTCAATCCCAATGTTATTTATAGTCCGTTTTTTTTAAACCTGATCCTTCTAGGGAGAGATGGTGGTGGGGGTTTGTTTATCCTTGCTAATATCCCATTGGCTGGAGCCCTTTGGTTTTTTTTGTTGTTTTTTTTTGTTGTTTTTGTTTTATTTCACTGTTGCATACCAGCTGGTAATTTTACATCACAACATATTGTGTATCAGTTTTACAATATTATTGGTAGCAGTTGCTTTTTTATCAGTTTATTTTAGAACTGTTACTTTTTAACAAGGAATAGGTTTGGCTTAAAAATATAACAGCTGACTAGGAGTTACTGAAAGACATTACTGTATAACTTATTTAAAACGTTATTTGAGGAAATCTGATACTCGAACATGTTTGTCACGAGTTTAAATGTTTTGTTTACAGTTTAAATCCCTCCCCTACCCCAATATTCTCGTGGAGGATCAGGTTTAAAAAAACGGACTATAAATGCGAAATTTTGAGATTTCAATGGTGGATAGCGCCTTTATTTTTAGTCCGATTCTCATAAGTTTTTGGCGGAAACAACTACAGACCAAGCCCTATCCAACGATACCAAAAACTTGAAAATCGGTTGAAAATTGTAGGAGGAGTTCTCAAGACAAAAAAACCCTTAGCGTATTAAATAAGTATAGATTTTACTGATAAATGTATTATGTTTTGTCATGTTCACTTGTCACTCATTTTATTTATTACTCAAAAGTATGCTTGAAATTTTAAAAATAATCTTAAAATTGTTCATGAAGAGTTGATATATTTTAATAAGTATTATATTATGATTTTTATCATCCACACGAAAACAGTAGGCCTAGTAATAAATTTTTCACACATCAATGTCAAAGCCGTATGGCTACTCAAACGTTGCTCTAGGCACATTTTGAAGCATTTCACCAAACTAGTAAATTTGTCCCCCCCCTCCCTACTATATACTAAGTATCATGGTTTCAAAGAGATAATGTAATTATGTTCTAACAATTTTCTTTTCTCGGAAGCTAATTTCATTATGTAGCCTATTATCTCTGTCAACGACTGTTTTTATGTTTATTCGTGACTGCACATTACACATAACTCATCTTGGTCCTACTTTTTTAGATAAATAATTAGTTTCGGCTGTACAAGATAAAGACAAAGATAAATGTTGCCTATAACAAGGGTTGGAGTAAACATGAAGGTTCATCTTATTCTTTTGGTAAGTACAATAAATATACCCTTATTATAATGTCACTGTTGTGTGTTTGGCGTAATACTAAACGATTCATATTCAAGCATAACTTTACTTTTGTAAATGACAAATATTCATGAAAATTACATGGTTTCGGAGTAATAAGGAGAATACCAAAAAAAGTGCAAAAATGCCAATGTTTTTTACAGATATTTCGAGAAGCACAAGGAATATCTTGGCGCAAACTTCAAATTTGGATTCAGCATCCCAAAAAACTTATAAAAAAATAGAAAAACTCCGTACTATAATTTCTTCCATGTAAAAGTAGGTACCGATTGCCTGGACTTCATAGCTAGGTTTCATAGCTCCTGAGGACGATAATTGTATTGTTTCAACTATACAACCACAACATTTTTAAGTTGTCGATACAACTGCCAACATGCTGATTGGTTACAGTACTCACCTTCCAATCCAACGATTGTCAATTAAATTAAGTAATAATTTTATTAGTAATTGAAATCCCCACGCCGTTTTGAAATTCTCCAAGTAGATTATGAGAAAAGTGAGTCCTTTTAAACTGGGCCCTCAAGCTTAAAATTAGCCACAATCGTTACCCTATCTTTTTGTAACTCGAGATATTTAATGGAAACCGATTCGCTTACGAAATTATATCCATACATTTTGTCAAATAAGTCAGATTGGGCAATAAACTTATGGTTTATTTGTATGAAACAGTTGCGATATGCTTATTCCCTCCGAATAGCTTTTACCATTGACTATGTACACTAAGGCCGGCCGCACACCGAAACGGACGCTACGCGACACGACAAGCCAAAAGCATATTACGACTTCACGAGCGAAGACAATGACATATGTAGTGTGTACCATAGGTAGATTTTTTTATTAAATTTTCCAATCCTTTGTGGAAAGTGTTATGTTAAAAATTATGTAATACCACGAATGGCCAGATAGTAATATCATGAGGAAACCAGATAGCTTAAAAACCAGTAGGGACAGGCTAGCAGATAAGCAAAATTAGCAGATAAGTAAACCCTCGGACTGCTTTCTGTAACGAGACAATTTTCATTCGTGAGGCCGCCGACGTTGAGTCCTGGTCATCTTCGAGACGCCCACGTTTCACTGGTCTACGAAGTCTTCCCTTCACCCGAAGGTACCAAACTCCATTTTTGTAGAATAATTGTAGAATTTCAGGCACAACAAAACATCAGTATTTATATTTTAAAAATTATTTTTTTATTATAATTTACAAGAAAGTAGAGTAAAAAAATGTTAGATGGCATTCGTTGGTACTGAATTAATAAATCATTTTAACTGGGGAAATTGTGAGTTAGAAATGTTAATATTAAAGCACTTTTAAGATATAATTCTACAGCGAGGGCTGTGCTATTTTGTTAATAGGGCTCATGATGGAGAGGGAACTTCAGGATAATTCTTCGACCCTCTAATCCTAACCTTCTAAATACAATAAATGTTTCAAAGGAAATTAGTAAAATAATAGTTATTAAAAAAGGGTAATTCATTAACTTCAAACACACCTCAGTCTATGCTAGGTAATTTAATTTTGCAATTTTAGAAATGTTATATGTCAGGATGTATAGATTTTAAGTTTATTCAATAAACAAGAATTTGTATCACAATTTTCACAAATATTATTATTTTAACGTAAAATTCCTAACGCCCACTTTGTACCAGATCAATCCAAGTAAAATTCTAATTAAGATGATAAAAAAGGTTTAACTATATTGGATTGGATTAGAAATGTTGTTTCTCTAATTTTATAATAATAAAATAGAGGAGAAATGACGGTACAAGTGTATGGGTATTCCATTTAATAATATGTTTTACCTTTGTTCGCGAAGTCGTAATATGCTTTGTCTTGTCGCGTCGCGTCACGTCCGTTTTGGTGTGCGGCCGGCCTAACGTGAATAGACCTCTCATTCAATGCATTTAGTTTGAGGCAAAAATTTTGAAGTTCGGCGTACAACGCACCATAGTCGCTGCCATTGATCTTGTTACTATTCAGTTGAATTTACAGTGCTGTAAACACACTTTACTAAAACATAAACATAACTTTCAGTTAAAAAATGTTTCATCCTTAGTTGAGAAGTGTGGTAATACTGATTTATCTATCATATGTTACCTGTACTTCCATGTACACCGCACGAGATTGCACCGCCGTCAATATGCTTTACACACGCCTATGCTATGAGAAGTCTACTCACGTTTAGTCTGGGGCATTTAGCAAATAATTACCTAGACAAAATTGGCCGGGTAACGAGACCTAGTGGAATGAGTTTGGTATGTGTCCCTGATCATTTGGTAAAAATTCCCAACTTTTCCCACAACAGGAACATCCGCCATTTGAAAATGGTGGAAACAGTTGATTACAGTGTAAGTGTTTACTAAAATGTAATTTTCTTAAGCCCACGCCACTTAGATTCACCCAAAAACGTTTATATTGTTCACAATTAAATACCGTACAAGTAAATACCATATTTAATGGTATTGATAATATTTTAAGGTTCAATATGTGCACTTAAATTTAATATTTTGTAAAAAATTTGGGAAGCTATTTTGGTTTTTTGGAATTTACGGCGTTAATATCACAGTTATGATATTTTTAGTCCTTACAAGAATTGTAGCCCTTACAATTGTGCATCGATTGCATATATAATATCCTTTGTTGAAATAATAATAAGGCTGATACGGTGCCTTAAAGTCTGAAATATTCACGGCTTTCAAAGAGGTAAAAATGGGTTTTTTGCATTTTTGGACCTCCATTTTCAAAATTCAACAATTTTAACTGAAACCATTTGAAAGAGCTTAAAAAAACAAACAATTTAGTATTTTGAAATTTTAACTTGGCTTGAACGGGTTACGAAGAAAAGCCAAAACTAGGTTTCCCATGTTAATCTTATGGGAAATCAACTAAACCCTGTATCTCTCTTATTTATTGGCATAACTTGATAAAATTTGTTATGTATATTCATTAGGTAGGGTTTAACTGATATTTGCTTACAACACCCATATTTCGGCAAACCTACATATTGCCCCCATGGGGTTTATGGGGAAAATTAAAAGTGCCGAATATTGATACAATTTGATATTTACCTTAACTAACCATTACACTTCCTAACAACTAACATTTTATAACAACATTCCATGGCAGCAAATCTACATACTCATTCCTATGGTGTTTATGGGGAAAATAAAAATCTCAAATTCCTATGAAAATTCGCTGAGTACACAGATTTGCTGCGACAGGGGCATTTGATAATATGACAAGAAAACTATATACAATTAATTTAATCAAAATAAATGTTAATTTTATAGATTGCATGGTATTCAGTCAAAAGAATATTTTGATGTAAATATGTAGTTTAATTAAGTAATACTTTGTGTATTGTGTATCAAGAATTTATTACAAGAAAGTTTAAATAAAGAAAATTAAGTACCAATCAAATTATAAATAGATACTCAGGCATTTCAGATTATAAAACTAATATTGATGTTAGTTTTTTTAATATAGATCAATATCTTATATCTTAACAGATCACCTTAACCTTCCAGTAAAAATGTAACAACTAAGCTTAAAAGGGAAACAAAGTCATGGTTATTCTTGGAACATTTGCCATTATTTTATAAAATGTTGAAAAAAACTTAGTAAAATTAGTTTAACAAAATTAAATATCGTTTTTACAGATTGCATACTATTCAGATGAAAGAGTATTTGATATTTTGATCATTGAGTAATTAGATGCATGTGTATATAAGGATATGCAATCTGTAAAAACAATATTTAATTTTGTTAAACTAATTTTACAAATTTTTTTCAACATTTTATAAAATAATGGCAAATGTTTTAAGAATAACCATGTCTTTGTTTCGCTTTTAAGCTTAGTTGTTCCATTTTTACTGGAAGGTTCAGGTGATCTATTACGTTAAAATATATTGATCTATATTAAAAAACTAACATCAATATTACTTTTATAATCTGAAATGCCTGACTATCTATTTATAATTTGATTGGTACTTAAATTTCTTTATTTAAACTTTCTTATTTATTATTACTTTATTTATTAAAATATCATATACGGTAAGTAATGGGGTCTAATGAAATTATAAAATAATAATAGTTTGAAATTACAGGTAGTTAAAATTAAAAGAAATCGTTTCAGGAAGTTTAATGAACTCGACCAAGGGTTTTAAGCTTTAAGGGGCCGGTCTACCCCAACCAAAACAACAACAATGCCGAATGCCGCCTCGCGGCCGTAGCGCTAGGCGAGTTTGATGGCTGCAGAGGTTTACGGGGATCGTGTTTCAGAATTAACCGATTAAGATAGAGATTAGCTGTTAAATTTTTCTAAAAGTAGAAAAAAGGATCTAGTCGGCTATCTTTTTAGAATTTTTAAATAAAATTTCTAATTTTAGTAATAATTGTCTAAAATCATCTGTTTTTTTAGTTTTGTAAATGCAGAGGTTTACGGGGATCGTGTTTTAAAAATAACCTCTTAAGATAGAGATTGGCTGTTACTTTTTTTAACTTAGAAAAAAGGATCTAGTCGGCTATCTTTTTAGAATTTTAAAATAAAATTTTTGATTTCAGCTATAACTGTCTAAAATCATCTGTTTTTATCGATTTTTAACTGAAGTTTTCTATTGGTTTTAATGAACTAATTACAAAAGTGGAACAGAGGGAAATTAGTACCGTTATCCTTCTTTAATATGACACTTTATTTATAGCTCTAGGCTTCATTTGGCAGAAGATAACACGATTCTAAAAAACCCTTGCATTTGGGTGCGCGCCTTGGGTAGACCGCAGCCTTAAGTGGTATGAGCTTTACAAAAGTATTATTTTAGTAAACACTTACACTATATGTAGGCCTAATTAGTTTTTCCGCCATTTTCTAAGATGGCGGACCACACCAAAATTAGGAAACTACCTAATGATTATTAAAAGTTAAGCACACTATATATATTGTATCTATTATAAAACTACCCATCTTTTTTATTTTGTGAGTCGTCTGATAATGTTACAAAGATGATGTCCTTGCTAGCAAACGGCCTCACGAATCTAAATATAAAAAAATATTGGTACCTGTGTATTAATTTTAAATTTTTATACCCTTCTATTGTGGACTATACAAGCGAAATAAATGGCATATCGAATTTTGTGTTATTTATATCTTGGTTTAAATATCAAAATTAAATTGGTTTATTTTATTGAATTAATTTGTTTATAGGTTACTTAAGTAACCATTCTCTTCCTTGTCTTCCTTCTCGTTGGAAATTAAAACATCTCTTGCAAATCAACTTTTTGTTTCGATTTTTTGAAAGTTGCTTGTTAACAAGAGAGTCGAATTTCTTTATGTACACATAGTGAGACACATCTCCATGCGTTAGTAGTAGTAAATCCGTATGATCTGTTAGCTCTTCTTTTGCAATACGTAAAGGATAAACTTTGTTTAACTGTCTAATCCAAAAACATTAATAGATGTGCCGGGATTTTGTTCTCAAATTTTGATATATCTTTCAGTGATACAGGGTAACTAATTCCTTGAAAGTTGTACCTATATCTTTGATTTTCATAGTGTTGGTGAGGTTCATTCCAATGATTTGGTACAAATTTAGATGTCATCGCATATCTAAAACATTCGTTATCTCGATTTTTCACATTAACACATGATCTTGTATCCTGAATTATTTTTGGCAAGGATATAACTAGATCCCATTAGTCCATATCCATGTTTATGAACTCTTATATTTAATCCTTCAATACTTATAAGATTCCAACCGGATCCTCGTCCTTCGTGTTCCTGAATTTTAGTTAATATCTCTTCTATACAGTTTTCAACTATTGAATCAATGTCTGAACTTCCTATGATGATTCGGTTTTTAGTTATAAATCCTCTTGGTGATAATTCTTCTTGTACATTTATAAACATAGCTTCTAGTAGTAAACCAAATTTGAGAAAGTTTAATCTTTTTAATTCTTCTTTTAAAGTTCTACTGATGATTGGTTTTGCTTCTCTAATAAATTCTTCTAAGTTTAAGTCTTCATTTTGAATCTTATGATGCATTACTACCTTTCCAGGTAAAGCTGATGTAAATTTGGTAAAGTAGTTGGAGGTCTTGCTGTTATTTCATTTTGTTCTTCTTGTTCTTCTTTTGCGTTGTTGTGAATTAGTTCTTTATGTATTTCTAACAAAATATCATCGTTAAATGATTCCAAACATTTATCGCAATGATACATGTTTGGTGATGTTTACTCTTCAAAATTTCGCCAAGAAATGAAATGAGCTCTCCCTTTCCTTATTTTATAATAGTTCCCCCAGAGAGAGAAAACAAAAGATGTCAACTTACCATGCATATATGGTGTGCCAAAACGACAAAGTGTAACAAATATATGTGTAATTTAAAATATTTTTCATTTTTTTATATATATAATAGAAAATTTTGAATTTTATCAATGTAGGTATATGCATGATAAGTTAATTTACTTTTATTTTATTTAAAACATAAATTTACAATGAATTTTGGTTGAAAAGATGATTCCTTAGAATTTGGACTGAACTTTTCAGAACACTTGAAACTATAATTTTGTCCATTGCTTTTGGTAGTTTGAACGTCTTTCGAAATTTCAAATAGTTTTTATTGAGTGTTCCTCTGGAGCCGAAAAGAAGTCCAATAACATATATATTTTTTATTTTGTATTTTTCCTGAAAATATGTTATTGTTGGCTCGTAAATAGTCTTTTTTTTATTTATCAATTTCCTCGGGCTGTTGAAGATTAGTTTTAGTGGGGTCAATGATAAATCCTTTATTTTCTCTTCTGTTGATCGCTAGAATATCAATTCTTCTTGTACTTCCACTATCCGAAATGCATTTTATTTCTTCATAAACTTCCCAGTTTTCCTTCTTTAGTTCTTTGGCGATGATACTCCTTATTCATTGTGTCTTTTGTTTACTAGGAGTTCACTGTGCCTGCAGGAACCCAACACATGAGCAAGGGATTCATACTCGTCGCAATGCCTGCAACGGTTTGTGTTGGGTCCTCTGCCAGGCACAGTCCTCACTGCCGCAACATTACACGTCATTTTTAGGCAGTCTCGCCATTCCGAGGAAGATAGACCGTTTTTGTTGTAAACCCATGAATTTGCATTAGGGACTTCTTTATATAGAATCACTCCTTTCCCTTTTTGAGAATGATTGGCCCATATACTAAATTTTTTTTCTTTCAGGAATTTCCTTAAGTGTTTGCCATTAATTTTGCATTTCTCTATGTTTTCAAATTCTGAAATATCTATGTTTAATTGGTTGAAAATTATGACTTTATCATTTTCATAGGAATTTGGAATTAAATTAACTTTAGAATATTCTAAAAGGCACAATGAATTAAATTGCTGAATGTATGCTTCCCATGCAATCCTCATTATTCCTAGCCCCTTATATTTCCTATCAGAGTATAAAAACCCATTTGGGGTGTCACTCGGTAATTGTAATATTTCTTTAGTGGTACTTCTTATAAGTTTGTCTCCATCTTCAAGGAATTTCTTTGATATTGACTTTAACTTTGCAGTTTGAAGGGGGTAAATTAATGTGGGTGCTACATATTGATTTATAATATTTAATTTTTGATCGGCACTTAGGAGGATGCTTCTACTAAGGTTGTTCAATTTATCTGATAGCTTCATAAGAATTCCATTTGAATCAAATTTGAGTTCATCACACAAATTTACACCAAGATACTTAACTTTTTCGTCTTTTCCTATTGATTTAATCTCTTCATTATCCACCATTAACTTAATTTTTGTGATCTGGCCGTTTTCTATGCAAATAGCATTCACTAAAACCCACTATTTCATCTTCTTCTTCTTCTTCGCTTTCAGAAGAAAACAAATGTCTTGAACAAAATATTAATCTCCTACAAATAGATTCTTCATTTATATTCTCTATTTGAACTGGCGTTTCAATATTAGTCCGGGGCATTTAGCCAAAATATGGCCTTGACCTAGACAAAATTGGCCGGGTAATGAGACCTAGTGGAATGAGTTTGGTATGTGTCCCTGATCATTTGGTAAAAATTCCCAACTTTTCCCACGACAGGAACATCCGCCATTTTGGAAAATGGCGGAAAAAGTTGATTACAGTGTAAGTGTTTACTAAAATGGGATTTTCATAAAGACCACACCACTTAGATTCACCCAAAAACGTTTATATTGTTCAAAATTAAATACCGTACAAGAAAATACCATATTTATTGGTATAAATCGTGTTTTAAGGTTCAATATGTGCACTGAAATTTAATATTTCGTCAAAAGTTTGGGAAGTTATTTTAGTTTTTTGGAATTTACGGCGTTAATATCACAGATATGATAATTTTAGCCCTATAAGAATTGTAGCCCTAAAAATTCTGCATCGATTGCATATATAATATCCTTTGTTGGAATAATAATAACTCTGATACGGTGCCTTGAAGTCTGAAATATTCACGGTTTTCAAAGGGGTAAAAATAGGTTTTTTTGCATTTATGGACCTCCATTTTCAAAATTCAACATTTTTAACTAAAACCATTTGAAAGAGCCTAAAAAAACAAACAATTTAGTATTTTGAAATTTTAACTTGGCTTGAACGGGTTACGAAGAAAAGCCAAAAATAGGTTTCCCATGTTAATCTTATGGGAAATCAACTAAACCCTGTATCTCGCTTATTTATCGGCATAAATTGATAAAATTTGTTATGTACATTCACTAGGTAGGGTTTAACTGATATTTGCTTATAACACCCATATGGCGGCAAACCTACATCTCACCCCCATGGGGTTTATGGGAAAAATTAAAAAGTGCCGAATATTGATACAATTTGATATTTACCTTAACTAACCATTACACTTCCTAACAACTAACATTTGATAACAACATCCCATTGCAGCAAATCTACATACTCATTCATAGTGTATATGGGGAAAATAAAAAATCTCAAATTCCTTTGTGCTGCTACAGGGGCATTTGACATTAAGACAAGACAACTATATACAATTAATTTAATCAAAATAAATATTATTTTTACAGATTGCATGATATTCAGTGAAACGAATATTTACATGTAAATATGTAATTTAATTAATTAATACTTTGTGTATTGTGTATCAAGAACTCATTACAAGAAAGTTTAAATAAAGAAAATTAAGTACCAATCAAATTATAAATAGATAGTCAGACATTTCAGATTATAAAACTAATATTTATGTTAGTTTTTTTATATTTTTTATATAGATCAATATATTTTATATCTTAATAGATCACCTGAACCTTCCAGTAAAAATGGAACAACTAAGCTTAAAAGGGAAACAAAGACATGGTTATTCTTACAAAATTTGCCATTATTTAAAAAAATATCGAAAAAAACTTAGTAAAATTAGATTAACCAAATTAAATAGCTTTATTTACAGATTGCATACTATTCAGTTGAAAGAGTATTTGATATTTTGATCATTGAGTCATTAGATGCAGGTGTATATAATATAATATACGGTAAGTAATGGGGCCTAATGAAATTATAACATAATAATAGTTGGAAATTACAGGTAGTTAAAATTAAAAGAAATCGTTACAGGTAGTTTAACGAAATCGACCAATGGTTTTAAGCTTTAAGTGGTATGAGCTTTACGAAAATATCATTTTAGTAAACACTTACAATATAGGTAATTAATTTTCCGCCATTTTCTAAGATGGCAGACCACACCAAAATTAGGAAACTACCAAATGATTATTAAAACTTTAGCACACTATATGTATTGTATCTATTATAAAACTACCCATCTTTTTTTTTGTGAGTCGTCTGATAATTTTAGGGCCTACAGAGATGATGTCCTTGCTAGCGAACGGCCTCACGAATCTAAATTTAAAAAATATTGGTACCTGTGTATTAATTTGAAATTTATATACCCATATATTGTGGACTATACAAGCTGAATAAATGGCATATCGAATTTTGCGGTGTTTATATCTTGGTTTAAATATCAAGATTAAATTGGTTTATTTGATTAAATTAATTTTTTTTATAGTTTTCTCGTCATATTATCAAATACCCCCGTCGCAGCAAACCTGCGTACTTAGCGAATTTCTTAAGGAATTTGAGATTTTGTATTATCCCCATAAACACCATAGAAATGCGTATGTAGGTTTGTTGCAATGGGATGTTGTTATCAAATGTTAGTTGTTAGGAAGTATAATGGTTAGTTAAGGTAAATATCAAATTGTATCAATATTCGGCACTTTTTAATTTTTCCCATAAACCCCATGGGGGTGAGATGTAGGTTTGCCGCCATATGGGTGTTATAAGCAAATATCAGTTAAACCCTACCTAGTGAATGTACATAGCAAATTTTATCAATTTATGCCGATAAATAAGCGAGATACAGGGTTTAGTTGATTTCCCATAAGATTAACATGGGAAACCTATTTTTGGCTTTTCTTCGTAACCCGTTCAAGCCAAGTTAAAATTTCAAAATACTAAATTGTTTGTTTTTTTAGGCTCTTTCAAATAATTTCAGTTAAAAATGTTGAATTTTGAAAATGGAGGTCCATAAATGCAAAAAACCCATTTTTACCCCTTTGAAAACCGTGAATATTTCAGACTTCAAGGCACCGTATCAGCGTTATTATTATTTCAACAAAGAATATTATATATGCAATCGATGCAGAATTTTAAGGGCTACAATTCTTATAAGGGCTAAAATTATCGTATCTGTGATATTAACGCCGTAAATTCCAAAAAAACCAAAATAACTTCCCAAACTTTTGACGAAATATTAAATTTCAGTGCACATATTGAACCTTAAAACACGATTTATACCAATAAATATGGTATTTTCTTGTACGGTATTTAATTTTGAACAATATAAACGTTTTTGGGTGAATCTAAGTGGTGTGGTCTTTATGAAAATCCCATTTTAGTAAACACTTACACTGTAATCAACTTTTTCCGCCATTTTCCAAAATGGCGGATGTTCCTGTCGTGGGAAAAGTTGGGAATTTTTACCAAATGATCAGGGACACATACCAAACTCATTCCACTAGGTCTCGCTACCCGGCCAATTTTGTCTAGGTCATTCGCTAAATGACCCGGACTATATGTATTTCTTCATATTCAAATGATGACGAAGACTCTGATATTACTACATCCATATCCAAATTTTCATTCTCCACATCATTGGTGTTTTCTTCTTCTTATGTTGTTACATCTACATCCATATCATTTATAGTTTCTACTTCTGATGTTTTGCTGTTATTTTCATCTTCTTCCATATTTAAATCGTCTACTTGAATTTTATACAGGGTGTCTCACGTAAGGTGTCTCAAATCGATTACAGATCAACAGTTTGTCCTACAATCTTGAAATAAAATCATTTCCCACTAAATTGACCCCAAGGAATAATTTAAAAATATGTTTAACGTTGTATAAATACAGGATGTCCCAAAAACTGGGGGTCACAGGTTCGAATCTGAGAAATCTCAAAAACAAACATATGTCATATTATACATCATTAGAAAGGTCTATTTAATACAAACATTTTGGTGGAAACAGAATTTTGTTATCTTTGTTCGTTTCAAAATGGCGTCCATTTTTGTAGCCAAAATCAAAATTTACGGAATACCCTGTGATTCTTTTATTATTTGTCATAAATGACTTCTGATTCAAAATACTTATTTGAAATAAGCTAAGCTTTACAATGATATGTCACAAGACAAATTTTATAAAAAAACTAAAATTTCAAAAATTAATATTTTTGAAAATTTTTACATAAACAAAACTCAAAAATTTTAAATACAAACACATGTCTCTTTGTACATCATATTAAAGCTCTCGTTAAACTGAACAACTTTGTAATTTACACTAATGCCATATCTCTTTTTGTTTTGTAGTAATAACGTAAAAATGTCATTTTCCCATTTAACTTGCATGTTAATTAATCAGGACATGATAGTATGGCAGTCCTTCTTCCATTGTTGCCATAAAATTAAATTAACATGCAAGTTAAATGGGAAAATGACATTTTTACGTTATTACTACAAAACAAAAAGAGATATGGCATTAGTGTAAATTACAAAGTTGTTCAGTTTAACGAGAGCTTTAATATGATGTACAAAGATACATGTGTTTGTATTTAAAATTTTTGAGTTTTGTTTATGTAAAAATTTTCAAAAATATTAATTTTTGAAATTTTAGTTTTTTTATAAAATTTGTCTTGTGACATATCATTGTAAAGCTTAGCTTATTTCAAATAACTATTTTGAATCAGAAGTCATTTATGACAAATAATAAAAGAATCACAGAGTATTCCGTAAATTTTGATTTTGGCTACAAAAATGGACGCCATTTTGAAACGAACAAAGATAACAAAATTCTGTTTCCACCAAAATGTTTGTATTAAATAGACCTTTCTAATGATGTATAATATGACATATGTTTGTTTTTGAGATTTCTCAGATTCGAACCTGTGACCCCCAGTTTTTGGGACATCCTGTATTTATACAACGTTAAACATATTTTTAAATTATTCCTTGGGGTCAATTTAGTGGGAAATGATTTTATTTCAAGATTGTAGGACAAACTGTTGATCTGTAATCGATTTGAGACACCTTACGTGAGACACCCTGTATAAAATTCAAGTAGACGATTTAAATATGGAAGAAGATGAAAATAACAGCAAAACATCAGAAGTAGAAACTATAAATGATATGGATGTAGATGTAACAACATAAGAAGAAGAAAACACCAATGATGTCGAGAATGAAAATTTGGATATGGATGTAGTAATATCAGAGTCTTCGTCATCATTTGAATATGAAGAAATACATATAGTCCGGGTCATTTAGCGAATGACCTAGACAAAATTGGCCGGGTAACGAGACCTAGTGGAATGAGTTTGGTATGTGTCCCTGATCATTTGGTAAAAATTCCCAACTTTTCCCACGACAGGAACATCCGCCATTTTGGAAAATGGCGGAAAAAGTTGATTACAGTGTAAGTGTTTACTAAAATGGGATTTTCATAAAGACCACACCACTTAGATTCACCCAAAAACGTTTATATTGTTCAAAATTAAATACCGTACAAGAAAATACCATATTTATTGGTATAAATCGTGTTTTAAGGTTCAATATGTGCACTGAAATTTAATATTTCGTCAAAAGTTTGGGAAGTTATTTTGGTTTTTTGGAATTTACGGCGTTAATATCACAGATACGATAATTTTAGCCCTTATAAGAATTGTAGCCCTTAAAATTCTGCATCGATTGCATATATAATATTCTTTGTTGAAATAATAATAACGCTGATACGGTGCCTTGAAGTCTGAAATATTCACGGTTTTCAAAGGGGTAAAAATGGGTTTTTTGCATTTATGGACCTCCATTTTCAAAATTCAACATTTTTAACTAAAATTATTTGAAAGAGCCTAAAAAACAAACAATTTAGTATTTTGAAATTTTAACTTGGCTTGAACGGGTTACGAAGAAAAGCCAAAAATAGGTTTCCCATGTTAATCTTATGGGAAATCAACTAAACCCTGTATCTCGCTTATTTATCGGCATAAATTGATAAAATTTGCTATGTACATTCACTAGGTAGGGTTTAACTGATATTTGCTTATAACACCCATATGGCGGCAAACCTACATCTCACCCCCATGGGGTTTATGGGAAAAATTAAAAAGTGCCGAATATTGATACAATTTGATATTTACCTTAACTAACCATTATACTTCCTAACAACTAACATTTGATAACAACATCCCATTGCAACAAACCTACATACGCATTTCTATGGTGTTTATGGG
Source organism: Neoaliturus tenellus (assembly GCA_030545055.2). Taxonomy (NCBI): domain Eukaryota; kingdom Metazoa; phylum Arthropoda; class Insecta; order Hemiptera; family Cicadellidae; genus Neoaliturus; species Neoaliturus tenellus. Next base: position 150,391,815 of record CM061532.1, on the reverse strand, counting down.
GATAATACAAAATCTCAAATTCCTTAAGAAATTCGCTAAGTACGCAGGTTTGCTGCGACGGGGGTATTTGATAATATGACGAGAAAACTATAAAAAAAATTAATTTAATCAAATAAATCAATTTAATCTTGATATTTAAACCAAGATATAAACACCGCAAAATTCGATATGCCATTTATTCAGCTTGTATAGTCCACAATATATGGGTATATAAATTTCAAATTAATACACAGGTACCAATATTTTTTAAATTTAGATTCGTGAGGCCGTTCGCTAGCAAGGACATCATCTCTGTAGGCCCTAAAATTATCAGACGACTCACAAAAAAAAAGATGGGTAGTTTTATAATAGATACAATACATATAGTGTGCTAAAGTTTTAATAATCATTGGTAGTTTCCTAATTTTGGTGTGGTCTGCCATCTTAGAAAATGGCGGAAAATTAATTACCTATATTGTAAGTGTTTACTAAAATGATATTTTCGTAAAGCTCATACCACTTAAAGCTTAAAACCATTGGTCGATTTCGTTAAACTACCTGTAACGATTTCTTTTAATTTTAACTACCTGTAATTTCCAACTATTATTATGTTATAATTTCATTAGGCCCCATTACTTACCGTATATTATATTATATACACCTGCATCTAATGACTCAATGATCAAAATATCAAATACTCTTTCAACTGAATAGTATGCAATCTGTAAATAAAGCTATTTAATTTTGTTAATCTAATTTTACTAAGTTTTTTTCAATATTTTTTTAAATAATGGCAAATTTTGTAAGAATAACCATGTCTTTGTTTCCCTTTTAAGCTTAGTTGTTCCATTTTTACTGGAAGGTTCAGGTGATCTATTAAGATATAAAATATATTGATCTATATAAAAAATATAAAAAAAACTAACATAAATATTAGTTTTATAATCTGAAATGTCTGACTATCTATTTATAATTTGATTGGTACTTAATTTTCTTTATTTAAACTTTCTTGTAATGAGTTCTTGATACACAATACACAAAGTATTAATTAATTAAATTACATATTTACATGTAAATATTCGTTTCACTGAATATCATGCAATCTGTAAAAATAATATTTATTTTGATTAAATTAATTGTATATAGATATGACGAGAAAACTATAAAAAAAATTAATTTAATCAAATAAATCAATTTAATCTTGATATTTAAACCAAGATATAAACACCGCAAAATTCGATATGCCATTTATTCAGCTTGTATAGTCCACAATATATGGGTATATAAATTTCAAATTAATACACAGGTACCAATATTTTTTAAATTTAGATTCGTGAGGCCGTTCGCTAGCAAGGACATCATCTCTGTAGGCCCTAAAATTATCAGACGACTCACAAAAAAAAAGATGGGTAGTTTTATAATAGATACAATACATATAGTGTGCTAAAGTTTTAATAATCATTTGGTAGTTTCCTAATTTTGGTGTGGTCTGCCATCTTAGAAAATGGCGGAAAATTAATTACCTATATTGTAAGTGTTTACTAAAATGATATTTTCGTAAAGCTCATACCACTTAAAGCTTAAAACCATTGGTCGATTTCGTTAAACTACCTGTAACGATTTCTTTTAATTTTAACTACCTGTAATTTCCAACTATTATTATGTTATAATTTCATTAGGCCCCATTACTTACCGTATATTATATTATATACACCTGCATCTAATGACTCAATGATCAAAATATCAAATACTCTTTCAACTGAATAGTATGCAATCTGTAAATAAAGCTATTTGATTTTGTTAATCTAATTTTACTAAGTTTTTTTCAATATTTTTTTAAATAATGGCAAATTTTGTAAGAATAACCATGTCTTTGTCTTGTCTCTTGTGTTGTCTTGTCTTAATGTCAAATGCCCCTGTAGCAGCACAAAGGAATTTGAGATTTTTTATTTTCCCCATATACACTATGAATGAGTATGTAGATTTGCTGCAATGGGATGTTGTTATCAAATGTTAGTTGTTAGGAAGTGTAATGGTTAGTTAAGGTAAATATCAAATTGTATCAATATTCGGCACTTTTTAATTTTTCCCATAAACCCCATGGGGGTGAGATGTAGGTTTGCCGCCATATGGGTGTTATAAGCAAATATCAGTTAAACCCTACCTAATGAATGTACATAACAAATTTTATCAATTTATGCCGATAAATAAGCGAGATACAGGGTTTAGTTGATTTCCCATAAGATTAACATGGGAAACCTATTTTTGGCTTTTCTTCGTAACCCGTTCAAGCCAAGTTAAAATTTCAAAATACTAAATTGTTTGTTTTTTTAGGCTCTTTCAAATGGTTTTAGTTAAAAATGTTGAATTTTGAAAATGGAGGTCCATAAATGCAAAAAACCTATTTTTACCCCTTTGAAAACCGTGAATATTTCAGACTTCAAGGCACCGTATCAGAGTTATTATTATTCCAACAAAGAATATTATATATGCAATCGATGCAGAATTTTAAGGGCTACAATTCTTATAGGGCTAAAATTATCGTATATGTGATATTAACGCCGTAAATTCCAAAAAACCAAAATAACTTCCCAAACTTTTGACGAAATATTAAATTTCAGTGCACATATTGAACCTTAAAACACGATTTATACCAATAAATATGGTATTTTCTTGTACGGTATTTAATTTTGAACAATATAAACGTTTTTGGGTGAATCTAAGTGGTGTGGTCTTTATGAAAATCCCATTTTAGTAAACACTTACACTGTAATCAACTTTTTCCGCCATTTTCCAAAATGGCGGATGTTCCTGTCGTGGGAAAAGTTGGGAATTTTTACCAAATGATCAGGGACACATACCAAACTCATTCCACTAGGTCTCATTACCCGGCCAATTTTGTCTAGGTCAAGGCCATACTGACAAAATTACATATAAACCTTACAATTGCCTGGTAGATAGGAATAAAGGACTGGTCACCTAATCAGCTGATGATAACGGAAGTTGCACCTTGATCTCACTGCCGCATCGCAACCAGTAGGCCTACAAGATCCGCCCGGGACAGTCCTATGTCAATGTGCGTGTACCGACGTCGGTTGTTCGTATTTATTCGTGTGAAATGTGTCCGTTTGTGTTTTATGTGACTTTAAGTTTTAAATATTTGACAACCACCAAAATGTGGGCTTTTTTATGATTGATTTGCCGCTGAGGATGAGGGGTAGTGCCCTCGAAACATGTCCGGCAATCCATTAATTTGAGGATTATTTTGATACCTTAAGGCAATTACGTAAGTAATAACTTTAATTAATTTGATAAAAAGGTATCAAGGCTGTTAGAATAATAGAGAAGAATAGCTACAAACCCCCCTCCTATTCCTTCAAGTTTTGCAAAATAGTGGGGGTAGGAGTATATAAGACTAAGTAAGCGATACATAGTTTGTTATTTGAAGTAAAAGAAGTAGTGAACAAACATATTGTCTAAAGATACTCCATTTATTAATTATTTTGATGTTAAAAATGTTTATGAAAACACAAATGAAATGCAGGAAGAAAATATAGAGGAAAATCATGACGAAACTGATTCTACGATGGAAGAGGAAGAAATGATAAAGATTGAACAAGAACTATTTGAAGAAATGATAAGCGATAGTGATGAAGACATAGTTAAGGAAGCTATTGAAATATTTATATTGGATTCATCGTTGGAATCACCCATATCACCTTTATTGTCTTCTGAATCTGAATCCGAATTGGACTAAGGTACTCCCACCATTTTGAAGAAGTAGTGGGGGAAAATATTCCCACTACTAGTAAAAAGTTGGTGGGGGAATGTTTATAAATGTGTTAGTTATTTGTGTAGGAGATCAGTCTTAGGAAGACTAGTGACTGAAAATGTTTCGCCAAAAACCTTTTGATCCTTCGTACTATAATCTGTTTGGTATTCATAGTTTTCCAGACATTGAGCAGAAATTGTATAGAAAATTTTCTTCTCTACTTGATAAACCGCAAAATATACCACCAAATACTTTTACCTACAAGCTACCCCTGATGGACAAGGATGATGTAAGCAAAATAATATTAGTTCAAGTGAAATTTTTGGAAGAAAAATTCTTGTTTGTGTAAGAGAAGTGTTTCATAATGATTATTCAAAAAGATTGGCTTTCGACTTTATTCAGGAACATGCAGGATGTGAAAGAGAACAGTATCCAGAACCATATTACAAAGATCTTTTTGAGAATGGAGCAAGTGTAACGGTAGAAGTAACTATTACATTAATATAACTCTCCCCACCACTGGCCTCTCCCCACCACTGGCTTAAATCTGGTGGGGGAATGTGGATAAATGTGTTGATTATCTGTGTAGAAGCTCATTCTTCGAGAAGTCGTTGACCAAAATGTTTCATCATGTACCTTGTGATCCGACTTCTTCCTTCAGGGAAAAAAAGATTGAAAAAACAAGAAAAGGACAAACGAGACCGAGAAGATATAAAGATGGAGTTCTGTCGACTACAATTTCAAATACCTGGAATTGAACTTGGGGCACCAAGATTGAAAACTCACCACTGGGCTGGAAGCTATATCAAATTTTTGAAACTACAAGTTGAAACAAGAGATATGAAATTGAAAAAATTAAAAATGGAAAATCAAGAATTGAAGAAATTAATATCACACATGTCTGGTAATACAACAGTTCAAAAAGGTGAAGAAGAAGGAAAAGAAATTTTAGGAATCTAAATTATAACCATTTAAAGTATACCAATCTTCCTAGAGAACGGGGAATAGATCACTTTGTGGTAATAAAATAATATGCCACTTAGTGATCTATTCTCAGTTCTCGCTTAATATCCGATGACCTTGACCTATATAAAAAGTGGTGGGGGAAGAGCATATAAGGAGATAGTTATGGATATAACTTTCAGTACGAGCCTAACACTATGGACAGCTTGTTAGTTCTATGTTTACAACAAATTATTGATAGTGGGTTTCTTTACCATTATATAATAAGATCAAATAAGTGTGAAATACCCCAACCAGTTCGTGAAATGCTCATCAAATTTAAGAAAGACAATTATGGATTTAGTATTTATCTTGCTTTTATTTTTGAAGATGGAACAAAAATGTGTCATGATTGTGGAAAAGCATCTGTTTTAGATTTTGAACAATTTGAAGACGATGGAGGTAAATTAGTACACCTTGTAAAAGGTCAAGTGATGGAATTTCAAACAGTTAATAAAACTTGTAACATCTGTGCACAAAATTTGTTTGAATTTATTAAGTATAGTGCATTGAAATCATAATACCCCTTCCACATATGAAGAAGGTGGGGGAAAGGAGTGGGGATTATAAAGTGGTGGGGGAACATGTATAAATGTAGGTTGTTTGAAGAGACTTTTAATATTGTTGCAGCGTTTGTTGAAACAACATGGAGTTTGAAGTTCAGCATTTCAAAATTAAATACGAGGAATGGACCTCAGTTGCAGAGTTTATAAAATCGAAAGAAGATAGTAACATGTTACTTCTAGTATTTTGTTACATTCATAATGAAGAAAGCCATGACAAGGTGATGAACTACCTCAATACTCCAAATATCACTTCAAGAAGCCTAGAATTTATTAAGTATGTGAAGGAAGAAGATGCAGATGTAACATTAGAAGTCTGGTACAAAATTTGAAATGTAAAAAAGAAGAATAAATAATTGTGGTGGGGGGAAAATGTATGAGTCGGTGGTGGGGGAAATGTGATAAAACCAGCAAAATTGTAGAACAGAATTCACTCTGTACAACGACAGGCAACGGTGGATCATCCTTCCACAACACCTGTATTGGCAACTTCGGACTGGCATCAAAATCAGCAGCCAAATACTTCAAGTTTAAATTGGTATCAAAATCAGCAGCCTAGTACTTCAAGTTCAAATTGGTATGGAAACCAGCAAACTACTACTTCAACACCAAATTGGTATGAAAATCAACAGCCGACAACATCAACTCATTTTTCTACATCAGTATTTAAAATATCAAAGCCTCATTCAGATTGTATGCATAAGTCAATATCAACTCAATCAGCAAGAATGAAGAAAAACATGAAAATGAGAGAAAAGGTGCAAGAAAGAGAAGATAGAATTTACAAAATTACAGTTAACAGTTCCTTCTATTACAGTGGGGTGTAGCAGAATAAAAACTTTAGAAGCAACCAACGCATATTTGTTAGAATTGTTGGACAGTATTGAAAAGTTGAAGAAGAATCAACATTGTAGAAAGTAAAATCTAAACACTTATTTCCCCTGAGAAAAACAAAAAAAATAATAAAATAGCAAAATCCAAAAAAAGTAGATGTAGAATAGAAAGCGAGGAATAGATCACTTTGTGGTAATGGACTAACATGCCACTTAGTGCTCTATTCCTCGTTCTCGCGTTATATTGGATGACCTTGACCTATATTAGTAGGGTGGGGGAAATTGAAAGTGGTGGGGGAAAGTGTATAAAGGACGAGCCTACTATAGACGAATGACTCTGAAAGCAAACTTGTCACAAGTATGGACTTGACTACAAGTAAAGAAGATAGAAAACAAAAGTATCGGGAAATGGCTAAAGTAAGAGAGTCAAGAATAAGGTTAAGATTTTACAAACTACAGAGATTGATTCCTGGAGTTAAGTTAGGAGAAATACGATCAAGAACGGTAGACATGGCAGCTGATTACATCAACTACTTACATTCGGAATTAATGATAAAAGAAGCAAAAATAGAAGAGATGGAGCACAAGATAAAACAACATTTTGAAACATCAAACAATCAACCTATAAATTATGTAATAAAAGAAGAAGATGTAAAAGATTTAAACTAAACAAAAATTGAACTTGGACTTTGGTTATTGATTGGACACTTTTTAGAGAATTGGGAATAGATCACTTTGTAGTAATGAATTATCATGCTGCTTAGTGATCTATTCCCAGTTCTCGCTTAATCAAAAATGACCTTGACATACTTACCAAAATATCATATAAGCCAGATGAAAAACCGTTATTCCTCATTTACTTGAAATGGCTCCTGTGGACAACACCGATTATCCAAGGAAACCTCTTATTGAAATATTGTACAGGGTGTCTCACGTAAGGTGTCTCAAATCGATTACAGTCAACAGTTTGTCCTACAATCTTGAAATAAAATCATTTCCCACTAAATTGACCTCAAGGAATAATTGTAAAATATTTTCAACGTTGTATAAATACAGGGTGTCCAAAAAACTGGGGGTCACAGGTTCGAATCTCAGAAATTTCAAATACAAACATATGTCATATTATACATCATTAGAAAGGTCTATTTAATACAAACATTTTGGTGGAAACAGAATTTTATTATCTTTATTCGTTTCAAAATGGCGTCCTTTTTTGTAGCCAAAATCAATATTTACAGAATACCCTGTAATTCTTTTATTATTTGTCATAAATTACTTCTGATTCAAAATACTTATTTGAAATAAGCTAAGCTTTACAATGATATGTCACAAGACAAATTTTATAAAAAAAACTAAAATTTCAAAAATTTAATATTTTTGAAAATTGTTACATAAACAAAACTCAAAAATTTTTAATACAAACACATGTCTCTTTGTACATCATATTAAAGCTCTCGTTAAACTGAACAACTTTGTAATTTACACTAATGCCGTATCTCTTTTGGTTTTGTATTAATAACGTAAAAATGTCATTTTCCCATTTAACTTGCATGTTAATTTAATTTTATGGCAACAATGGAAGAAGGACTGCCATACTATCATGTCCTGATTAATTAACATGCAAGTTAAATGGGAAAATGACATTTTTACGTTATTACTACAAAACAAAAAGAGATATGGCATTAGTGTAAATTACAAAGTTGTTCAGTTTAACGAGAGCTTTAATATGATGTACAAAGAGACATGTGTTTGTATTTAAAATTTTTGAGTTTTGTTTATGTAAAAATTTTCAAAAATATTAATTTTTGAAATTTTAGTTTTTTTATACAATTTGTCTTGTGACATATCATTGTAAAGCTTAGCTTATTTCAAATAAGTATTTTGAATCAGAAGTCATTTATGACAAATAATAAAAGAATCACAGGGTATTCCGTAAATTTTGATTTTGGCTACAAAAATGGACGCCATTTTGAAACGAACAAAGATAACAAAATTCTGTTTCCACCAAAATGTTTGTATTAAATAGACCTTTCTAATGATGTATAATATGGCATATGTTTGTTTTTGAGATTTCTCAGATTCGAACCTGTGACCCCCAGTTTTTGGGACATCCTGTATTTATACAACGTTAAACATATTTTTAAATTATTCCTTGGGGTCAATTTAGTGGGAAATGATTTTATTTCAAGATTGTAGGACAAACTGTTGATCTGTAATCGATTTGAGACACCTTACGTGAGACACCCTGTATAAAATTCAAGTAGACGATTTAAATATGGAAGAAGATGAAAATAACAGCAAAACATCAGAAGTAGAAACTATAAATGATATGGATGTAGATGTAACAACATAAGAAGAAGAAAACACCAATGATGTGGAGAATGAAAATTTGGATATGGATGTAGTAATATCAGAGTCTTCGTCATCATTTGAATATGAAGAAATACATATAGTCCGGGTCATTTAGCGAATGACCTAGACAAAATTGGCCGGGTAACGAGACCTAGTGGAATGAGTTTGGTATGTGTCCCTGATCATTTGGTAAAAATTCCCAACTTTTCCCACGACAGGAACATCCGCCATTTTGGAAAATGGCGGAAAAAGTTGATTACAGTGTAAGTGTTTACTAAAATGGGATTTTCATAAAGACCACACCACTTAGATTCACCCAAAAACGTTTATATTGTTCAAAATTAAATACCGTACAAGAAAATACCATATTTATTGGTATAAATCGTGTTTTAAGGTTCAATATGTGCACTGAAATTTAATATTTCGTCAAAAGTTTGGGAAGTTGTTTTGGTTTTTTGGAATTTACGGCGTTAATATCACAGATACGATAATTTTAGCCCTTATAAGAATTGTAGCCCTTAAAATTCTGCATCGATTGCATATATAATATTCTTTGTTGAAATAATAATAACGCTGATACGGTGCCTTGAAGTCTGAAATATTCACGGTTTTCAAAGGGGTAAAAATGGGTTTTTTGCATTTATGGACCTCCATTTTCAAAATTCAACATTTTTAACTGAAATTATTTGAAAGAGCCTCAAAAACAAACAATTTAGTATTTTGAAATTTTAACTTGGCTTGAACGGGTTACGAAGAAAAGCCAAAAATAGGTTTCCCATGTTAATCTTATGGGAAATCAACTAAACCCTGTATCTCGCTTATTTATCGGCATAAATTGATAAAATTTGCTATGTACATTCACTAGGTAGGGTTTAACTGATATTTGCTTATAACACCCATATGGCGGCAAACCTACATCTCACCCCCATGGGGTTTATGGGAAAAATTAAAAAGTGCCGAATATTGATACAATTTGATATTTACCTTAACTAACCATTATACTTCCTAACAACTAACATTTGATAACAACATCCCATTGCAACAAACCTACATACGCATTTCTATGGTGTTTATGGGGATAATACAAAATCTCAAATTCCTTAAGAAATTCGCTAAGTACGCAGGTTTGCTGCGACGGGGGTATTTGATAATATGACGAGAAAACTATAAAAAAAATTAATTTAATCAAATAAACCAATTTAATCTTGATATTTAAACCAAGATATAAACACCGCAAAATTCGATATGCCATTTATTCAGCTTGTATAGTCCACAATATATGGGTATATAAATTTCAAATTAATACACAGGTACCAATATTTTTTAAATTTAGATTCGTGAGGCCGTTCGCTAGCAAGGACATCATCTCTGTAGGCCCTAAAATTATCAGACGACTCACAAAAAAAAAAGATGGGTAGTTTTATAATAGATACAATACATATAGTGTGCTAAAGTTTTAATAATCATTTGGTAGTTTCCTAATTTTGGTGTGGTCTGCCATCTTAGAAAATGGCGGAAAATTAATTACCTATATTGTAAGTGTTTACTAAAATGATATTTTCGTAAAGCTCATACCACTTAAAGCTTAAAACCATTGGTCGATTTCGTTAAACTACCTGTAACGATTTCTTTTAATTTTAACTACCTGTAATTTCCAACTATTATTATGTTATAATTTCATTAGGCCCCATTACTTACCGTATATTATATTATATACACCTGCATCTAATGACTCAATGATCAAAATATCAAATACTCTTTCAACTGAATAGTATGCAATCTGTAAATAAAGCTATTTAATTTTGTTAATCTAATTTTACTAAGTTTTTTTCAATATTTTTTTAAATAATGGCAAATTTTGTAAGAATAACCATGTCTTTGTTTCCCTTTTAAACTTAGTTGTTCCATTTTTACTGGAAGGTTCAGGTGATCTATTAAGATATAAAATATATTGATCTATATAAAAAATATAAAAAAAACTAACATAAATATTAGTTTTATAATCTGAAATGTCTGACTATCTATTTATAATTTGATTGGTACTTAATTTTCTTTATTTAAACTTTCTTGTAATGAGTTCTTGATACACAATACACAAAGTATTAATTAATTAAATTACATATTTACATGTAAATATTCGTTTCACTGAATATCATGCAATCTGTAAAAATAATATTTATTTTGATTAAATTAATTGTATATAGTTGTCTTGTCTTAATGTCAAATGCCCCTGTAGCAGCACAAAGGAATTTGAGATTTTTTATTTTCCCCATATACACTATGAATGAGTATGTAGATTTGCTGCAATGGGATGTTGTTATCAAATGTTAGTTGTTAGGAAGTGTAATGGTTAGTTAAGGTAAATATCAAATTGTATCAATATTCGGCACTTTTTAATTTTTCCCATAAACCCCATGGGGGTGAGATGTAGGTTTGCCGCCATATGGGTGTTATAAGCAAATATCAGTTAAACCCTACCTAGTGAATGTACATAACAAATTTTATCAATTTATGCCGATAAATAAGCGAGATACAGGGTTTAGTTGATTTCCCATAAGATTAACATGGGAAACCTATTTTTGGCATTATTCATTGAAAACAATTTCTGTTAGATTAACAACACGTGAAAAGGAAGATTCTATGCTAGGCAAAAGGGCCAAGTATAATCCTCCTGCTAACATTAAAAATGATGAAGATATAAAAAATCTTATTATAGAAACGGAAGTTGCAATTTCGTACATTGATAAAGAAAATCAAAGTAAGTTCCGGTATGATGCTGCCAGGAAAATCGAAAATATAATATCAAAATCAAAAGCTAGGCGAGTTAGGAAGAATAAGGTTTATTTGAGTGATAAGGCAATTACTAGGCAAATAAAAGATAAGATCTGTGATAACTCAGCAATAGTTGTTGAAGCGGACAAATCCAATGCTGCAGTAGTTGTATATGAGGATGACCTTGACTCTAAAGTGAATGATTATCTCAATAAGAATGAAATAATGGAAATAAAGGATAAAACAAAAGAATTCAACAAAAACCTCAAATCCTTAATTGATAATAATTGTATAATTCCTCCTAATAGTAGACGTGGATTGTACAACTCTAAGGCTGCACCACCAGTTTTTAAGCCATTGATAAAAACACACAAAAATGACATGCCTGTAAGGCCTGTTATTAATTGTGTTAGTGCCCCTTCGTATAAAGTCAGAAAATACCTAGCTAACTTAATAAAAAATAATATTGACTTAGATTCAGAGCATACTGTAAAAAATTCTGTTACTTTTATTGAAAATCTACAAAGGTGTGAAAATCTCCGAAATAATTTATTTCTAACAATGGACGTTGACAATATGTATGCAAACATTCCTAGGGATAAAGCTGTGCAGGTTCTAATGTCTGAATTAAGGAAATACAATAGGTTTTCAGATTGTGAAATCGAGGACATAGTTAAAATGGTTGATGAGATCACTAAGCAAAACTATTTTTTTTGGAAGGATAAATATTATTATGATCCGAAAGGTTTGCCAATGGGTGGCCCTTTGTCAGCTTTACTAGCAGAGTTATTTCTACAAAACTATGAACAAAATGAAATTATGAATAACAAAAACCCACAATTACAGAAAATTATGTTTTACAATCGGTATGTGGATGATTCCTTCATTGTTTTTAAAGGTACAAAGAGGCAGGCTGCTCTACTCTTAAACTACTTAAATAGCTTAGATGGAACAATAAAGTTTAAAATGGAAGTAGAGGAAAATTGCTCCATAAGTTTTTTAGATGTAAAAATAAACAAATCTGAAAGTAATGTTACGTTTGGGGTTTTTAGAAAGCCTACCCAAACTGACCTTGTAATACCTAAAGAGTCCAATCACCCACACCAATATAAACTTGCATCTTTCAGATCGATGGCTTACCGTTTATTAACTTATCATCTCTCACCACAAGAATATGAAAAAGAAAAGAAAATAATGAAGCAAATAGCTTTCAACAATGGCTACGATCCTTATATAATTGATAATTTAATCAGAAAAACTAAGTTCAAACTTTTAAATACATCTAAGAACAATAAACCTGATAAATTTGTTCCTTTTCGTTACATAAACAAACATAGTGAGACCATTGGTAATGTATTTAAGAAAAATTCTATCATGCCTGGTTATAAAATGTGTAAAAGCCTCACACTCAACAATGAAAAACCTGATTTAAATAAAGCCCGTTTCAAAGGTGTATACATGATTGAATGTAATGGTGGTGTGGCGTGTGATAAAAAATATATTGGATTTACAAATCGTACATTTCATGAAAGATTTAAGGAGCATAGTGCTGTAAATCACAATAACCCCTCGTCTAAGGTAGCACAGCACTTGAAACAAAACAGTACTCATAAAATTGATTTTGATAAATCACTAAAGATTCTCAAAAAATGTAGTGACAATAAAAAGGCTCAGGTGTGGGAGGAATGCTTTATTTATGACAATGTTGTAAAAAACAGAAACAATGAATTATTAAATAAGCAAGAAGACTTTTCTGACAAAATTACATATAAACTTTACAATTGCCTGGTAGATAGGAATAAAGGACTGGTCACCTAATCAGCTGATGATAACGGAAGTTGCACCTTCATCTCACTGCCGCATCGCAACCAGTAGGCCTACAAGATCCGCCCGGGACAGTCCTATGTCAATGTGCGTGTACCGACGTCGGTTGTTCGTATTTATTCGTGTGAAATGTGTCCGTTTGTGTTTTATGTGACTTTAAGTTTTAAATATTTGACAACCACCAAAATGTGGGCTTTTTTATGATTGATTTGCCGCTGAGGATGAGGGGTAGTGCCCTCGAAACATGTCCGGCAATCCATTAATTTGAGGATTATTTTGATACCTTAAGGCAATTACGTAAGTAATAACTTTAATTAATATTCTTCTCTATCCAGGTTATATTTCATTGCTACCACATCTACTATAATTTTCCGCTCTTCAACCTTATTGCAAATAAATATTGTCCAAGGAAAGAGTTAATTAATATTGTTGATTGTTACTTTTATATGAAACAAAACTTCACTATGCCCTGGCAATGAAACAAAAACAATAACTCCTAGCCCAGTGTTTGCCATAATTTTTTCTTTAATTTTAATGCGTAAGTTTGTTATCGAACTCCATATATTAATTTCGTCGGCTATGAAACCATCAAGTCTAGTAAGCATCTTGACGGCACAAGGTGCGAGTACAGACTAGAAACCTGGAGGTTCATAGCCCGCCTTTTATGAATTTTAAAAATGGGGAGGGGGAAGGAATAAGGATTGGGAAGGGATAGGGTGGCGGTGGGGGAAGGGTAATGTGGTTATTAAACCACTTGTGCGATAAAGTAACCAACGCCAATGTTGAGCTCATAAGATCTCATAACATCATCCTGCCAAGTCAACATAAGTTCTCTATGATTTGGTGTTACAACAAAGAAGTTACTGTCATTATACATAATAGGTGAACCAATTCTAACATTAAATCCTAAATTTAGCCATCTGTGTGCTTCCGAAATAAATCTTTCAATTGTATCGAAAGGAAATTGTTGATCTATAAAGAATACTTTAAATTGTTCATTAAGTTCAATTTCATCTTCACTGCTAGTATCCATATTGTCTATTACATCTTCTTGAGGTGGTTGGAAATTCTCTACTACATCTTCTTCAGGTGGTTGAAAAACATCAGCATTTTTAGAAGGATTAAAGTTTTCATTAGCTTTTAAAGGCTTTAGGCTTTTAAAGTTTTAAAGGCTTCAAGGTGAGGAAGCATTTTTAAAATAAAGATATTAAGACTGGTAGAAACGAAGCAACAAGAGCGGTGGAAGAAAACAGAATGAAGGAGAAACCAACACTCGCTCAGCTTTTATAAGGATATACAAATGAGAGGGGTAGCACCTGGTCATGACAGGTCATTGGCCTGACAGGTGGGGAAAGGAGTGGGGGAAGGAGGGGGGCTCCATTTTTTCGTGGGGGCTCTATTTTTTTCAGGGGGGGTCATTGACCTTTCAGGTCCGGTCATTGACCCGAAGGAGTAGAGTCGGACACAGAACCCTCCTTTACTTACTACTACACGGATCAAACTAGCCGCGTAGCAGAACCTATTTCTGCTAAGTCGCATGTAAGCTAAGTATCTTACATGCCTAAATTCAAGTCTTAGGTGGCCCTGAAAAGGGCCGTTTGGCGGGTTTTGGTGGACCCCTATGGAGCGTAACTCACATAGGGAATAGGGACTTCGCTGTTGTTTTGCCACTCGACTTCGGTAGGATCGGCGTGTGTAAACTTGTACAAGGGAAATGCGCAAATATCGCATTTTTCCTGTGGAATGCAGAACTTGTATGACAAGTAATACTTGTTTTCGTGGATTCCACCTTCAAATATAAAGTCCAATAATCCACCTCCTACTGCAGCCGAACCACATTCTGAACACATACTTGTTCCATCTATGAATTTATACCGGAAATAGTAAAGAACTCCAAAATTGTCTTCATAAAAAGAATACACCATTTGACGTAGTGTTGGTGGAAAGTTTGCATTGTTTAATGCAAAGTCCAACAACACTATATTTGAAATTATCTCTTGCAAACATAATTCAAATAGAGTAGGCATATCTACGTTGTTGCAGCGGTGGCCTCTCGGATCGGAATGAAGACTCTGGAGTAGGGAGTGCAACGGTTAGATGTGGGTAGACAACCGGTCATGACCGGCCATTGACCCGGAGGAGTGGGGGAAGGAGTGGTGGGGAAGGGGGGGCTCCATTTTTTTGGCGGAGGGGTCATTGACCTTTCGGGTCCGGTCATTAACCCGAAGGAGTGGGGACGGACACAGAACCCTCCTTTACTTACTACTCACATGAAAGTTGGTCACGAGACTTAGAGTGTTAAATAATAACTAGTTGTTGCCCGTCGATACTCGACGGATATAGCTCCATTAGTGGTAAATGAAACGCTATAGTACAAACATGTAAGGTAGTCTATAAAATGTACTTCTTTGAACTGCCATACCAAGAAAAATAATAGGCCTATATTTTTTACAGAAAATACTACGATATTAGTTAAAGCGTCGGAAAAGTAGGCCTATTCCGTAAAACCAATAATGTTGCATCCTTGTACTTATAGGCCCTACTCTTTAGTATTTTATAAACATGTCAATTTGATTGTTTAGGTAGGCGCAAACCTAATTAGCCTGAGGAAACCGTTCTATTAGGCTCAACAACATGAGAAATAAGTAGACCAATATCCATTTGTAGGCCTATTGGATAAATTGTTCTTAACAGTTTGTTTCAAGAATTAGGAAAGGCCTAGAGTTTAGTAACTTATGATGGTTGGCTTTAACAATTATTTGTGTATTAGGGTAGGATAGGACGTAGAGAAACCTTTCATAACCACTTTCATATCGCAATATTTATGCTGTAGTGTCCAAGTTTCAATAACTATCCATATTTAAAGAATACATATTTATTTCACAGAAAATTACATAATTTTAGTTGGAGTGTCTGTCAAAGTAGGCCTATAGGCATATTCCTTAAAAACAATAATGCTGCACCCTTACTATGTAACACAGACACTCTTCAGTATTTTATAAACATAAAAAATCGATTGTGTTCTTAGGCCTAAGCCTTAGTAGCCTAATCAAAGCGTTATATTAGTTAGAAACATCAAAAAATAAGCAAGCCTAAACTATCAGTTTGTAAACTTGTTAGTTTAATAAATAAGTTTTTTTGAGAGTTTTAACAGGCCTATAAACATTTTAATATATCTATTTTGCTTAAAATAAATATCGGTACCATCAGTAAAACATTTATTAGTGACGCCGTTATTGGACATATTACAAAAAGTATACTTGAGGAGACCGGTCTGGAACCCGGGCCGGCTGATTTGGAGCAAGTCACTCTACCGACTGCGCTACAAATACTGTTGTAAGGCGGAGTAAATGTAAGGCCGGTTCCTACGTGGGCGACAGATGCGACGCGACGAGAGCGACAAAATTTCAAACAAATGTATAAGCATTGGAGCGTTCTTAGTGGGCGACAGGAGCGACAACAATTTACAATGTATAACGTTATGGCGATGCAAGCTTGTCGCTGGTGTCGCTCCAGTCGCTCTCGTCGCGTCGCATCTGTCGCCCACGTAGGAACCGGCCTAAAGCATTACAATGTTGCAAACGACAAATTGATTGCACAAAGAATTTCCGGTGCATCCGTTTCTTTTAATACAAATGTGAGCAATTCATTTAAACTAAACCTTTACAATTTAGTCTTCATTTTAAAGCAATCAGCTATTTTACATAATTAAGTAACTTTCTTTCCATTTAAAGGATAATACATCATAATAATTAAACGTTTTTAGGTACTGACCATAATAAACCAAACCCTTCATGAACTTTTGTTCATCCACTCTGTATTTAGACAAAATACCTCGTGTGTTTACAATCAGCTGATCGAAATCGTGTAAAATAAATAAATTGTTAAGGTTTGAAAATGTCGACATTTTTAATTTAAGGGAGTAAGATAACGTTAATTATATGATTAAGCAACTTTCTTTTCATAAATGACAATACATCATAATAGTTGTAAAAGTTTTTAGGTACTGGCCATAATAAACCAAATCCTTCATGAGCTTTTGCTCATCCACTGTATTTAGACTAACTACCTCGTGTGTTTACAATCAGCTGATTGAAAGCGTGTAAAATAAATAGATTTTAAAGGTTTGAAAATTTCGATAGTTTTAATTTAAGAAAGTAAGATAACGTTAAAGTAAATAAAATCTGCTAATATACAAAGGTTTACGTTTTATTTGGTACAAACTGCGTGTAAATTGGTCCAGTGGAAGTCTCAGACGAACTGTCCAAAGGATTGGAAATGTTGGCTTTTTTCCCCATGTTAAATCTTCATAAGAAAAGTTTATTTTTCATTTTTGACAGATTTAATGTAAATATTTTTTAAATACAAATAAAACCTGCTAATATAGAACCGAAAACGTTTATTTTGGTACAACCCGCATGTAAATCGGTCCAGTAGAAGTCACAGACGAAGTGTCCAAAGGTTTTTTTAACTTTGTGTTTTAAATATATAGATGGGGGAGAAACACAACGCTATAACGCATTGTGTTTCTCCCCCATTATTTTTTAAGCAACAATTTGAAAAAAACTAAGTGAATTTACTGTTTACGCCCCCACCTTGTAATACGATCCTTTTTATCCCTGAGGAGAAAGTCTTTAGAATCTAA
Source organism: Neoaliturus tenellus (assembly GCA_030545055.2). Taxonomy (NCBI): domain Eukaryota; kingdom Metazoa; phylum Arthropoda; class Insecta; order Hemiptera; family Cicadellidae; genus Neoaliturus; species Neoaliturus tenellus. The sequence continues at coordinate 150,374,073 of CM061532.1, read as the reverse complement.
AATATTAAGTTTCTTTTCTTGACACAAAGGGAGAGGAACTTTAATGTGATATTTTAAGCCGTTACATTTAGCCAAAATGTGTTGGTGGTCAACAACACTTAGAAAAAATATCTCAAACCTTTCTTAAGCCTCTCTCCTCTGACGGATATTATTTCAGGATCGTCTTCAACAGTGGGGGTTTCTGTCAGTTGTGGTCCGGAAAGATGTTTCACTACATGTATACGGCAAAAACTTTCGTTTTTAACAGATTTCCTCCCACAAGCTGATCCTTTCTTAATTCCCCTAGTAAGCATTTCAGGGCAAGTAGTGGGACTGCTAAATGCCCTACGACGCTCTTCTTGTAATGATTGAAATTGCTCTGAAGGAGCAGGTTTTGGAGCAGGTTTAGGAACACTTTTAGAGGCGGGTTTAGGAGCAGGTTTAGAGGATTCAGTTTTATGATAGGTATGGTCTTCAGGCGTTGTAAGTGGTGGGGTAGGAGGCAATGGTGATAGTGGGATGACGGGTGTACTAAGACGATGATGAATGGTTTCAAACGAAGGGGTATTAGGACGGGGAACTGGCTTCTGCGGTGGCGGCATGATAGTTGATAGCGATGCGGAGTCGTTTGAAAGCGAAGTCGAAGGCGAAGGCGGTGAAAAAAATACAACGATGTCTAGAAGTGTTGGTTGGCGGAAGAATAGCTCCAGAAGTAGAAGGTTGAGATGCAAGTTGGTTCTTGTACCAATCAGGAGGGTTTTTGAGGCGAAGAGTTTTCTTAGGTGCAGTAACAGCCGTAGTAGAAATTGAAGTCGAAGTAGAAGTAGTAGTAGAAGTAGTAGTCGGCAGAGATGACATGGTTATAACTCCAAGTTCGCAGCATAACGTCTGGAATCAGAATGAAACACTAGCCGCGGCCGGCGCGTCTTTTATAACGGTATGCAAATGAGAGGGGTTAGCATCCGGCCATGACCGGTCATTGGCCCGGGAAGTGGGGAAGGAGTGGGGGAAGTGGAGAGGGAAGGAGTGGAGGGGGGGTTTTGTCGGGAGGGGGGGGTTTTGTCGGGGGGGGGTCATTGACCTTTCCCAAAGTGGGTCAAGGTCATTCAAGACTTATAAAAAACCAAGGTGATGGGAACAGTCGTAAATGATCCCACCACCCTGTTTGCCTAGCGCTTATCACTCCCAACCCACTAGCTACGTTCTGCAAGGGAGGTCCCTGGACCGTCCGGGTCTATCCGTAACGGTCCGTCCGCATTTAAGCGTAACCATTAATTTCGAGGGAAACTGGAGCAGCTAATGCAGAAACGCAACTCTAACACCCCCCATCACATTCCTAAACAAAATACAAAAAAAAGTTCGCTGCCTACAATTTGCGGATGTCCCACCCATTTTAAATGAAGTTCAACTGAACTTCTGAATTTACAGTTAATCTACCCCCTAACATCTAGCTGAAAGGCAAAACAACAACACTTAAAACTAACAACACATTATTATTAAAACCAAATAATTCAACACAACCAAATACCATCATTATAAAAAACCAAATAATTCAACACAACCAAATACTATCATTATTCTTAAAATTAATACACCTTAATGCTCAACACCTCTTAAAAATTAATACACCTTAATGCAAAAACCAACTTATAACTAACATCGCAATGCGCAAATTTTTTCTTAAATTAAATACAACTTACAACTAAATGCACACACACACACACGCACACACACACACACACACACACACACACACACACACACACACACACACACACACACACACACACACACACACACACACACACACACCACATTGCATTAAAAAACGCAACGTAGTATAAGAAGTTCAAATATATATAGGCCTACTATATATTTGAAACCTCTTGTTGAATCGCCAACAACCTTTCGCGATGAAAATTTGTTGGCGACTGATGCGAAGATCGAGCTCCTATTGCTCCTCTATGCTATTGCTCCTATTGCTCCTATGTTTAAAGTTAAAACTTTTACGAACACAACACATATTACAAAGTACTTCTAAACCTTCAATTTCAAAGTGTAGAAATAATTTAAATAGAGTTAGGAAGAAGTACAGTTTTAACCCATTATACTCTTCTACAACTTCGCGGGTTGATGTTGACGATAGTATTATTCACGACATCTTGCGTTATATGTTACACTTCAACAATTTTGAACTTCTTACACCTATCGACTGTGTTCAACAAGTTTTTTTATTTTATCCCCACCATTCCTTATATAAATGCACTGACGATAATTATTCCTATTTCATTCTCCTCTATGCTTTTAAGCTAACAACATATCCGCTTTAGATCGAGAACATGTTCAAGTTCAAGAAATATCATCCACAACTCATCCAAGGGAAGATCCTCCGAGAGATTCAACTTCACCAACTCCTCTGAACCCCGTACAAGTTCCAGATGTATCTTCTACAGCAATAAATGATGTAGAAGCTATTCTTCGCTCGCTTGTCGGTTTCGACTGACCTCTATGACTATCAACAATAAACTGAACTCTTGGCGGTTCAATCTTTTTTAAAACCCCCTCCAAATGAAATTGAAGCAATTATCCCCTCTCCTTTGTAAACTAACTCCTACTTCAAACATGGACAACATTTGCTTACCCCATCTCCACCCCATAATTTTATATACCCTCTCCCCACAAAAATCTATATGGCATGGCATATGGCGACAGCATCTGATATACCCTCTTCCCCACCAAGGTTCGTATATAGTAGGTTGCCTTGATGCCATAAGACGCGTGGAGCCCGCTGCCGACTCGGCTGTGACGTCACGTGCCGACCTCGGTGCACGGCACACGCTTGACACCACTCAAGTTTGTGCTCAAACAGAAAATCTACTATTACATCTACATAAATGTTGGTTACATCAAAATGTTCACAATTTAATCTATTTTTAGGCTGTGTGGGTTAAATGATAAAATGTTATCGTGTGATTTTTTAATACTTGTTAGTAAGAACTTTTGAACGTCAAACCTGCGGGCCCTGACGGGAGTTGAACTTAGGCAACATTAATGCTTATAACACCTCATTACACCGAATTTGTTTGAATAATGATTGATGTAACTATATATTTCAATGTAGGAAGGGACAATCTTTACAACGATATTATTTTTAATGGCGTAAGTATCCGCATTTAATTTTGAAAAAAACAAAAATCACAATGTTCATTTTAAATTACGAAAAATTTACATTAAAATTTCATTAAACGAGGAAAATTTTTATTTCCTAATCAATACCTACAATTGAAATGTCAAATTAAAGAACAGAAATTAAATTTTCTTTTGGTTTTACTAGAACTCAACTGTGATGTATTTTTCTTTTACGATCGCCTCTTTAAGTTAAAAATGTTATTCGCAAGCGCTCTAAAGCCCTGTAGGCGAGCGGGATACTTAAAAAAATACACTTAGTTTACGAGATACCCATCACATAGGTTCTTAATAGATAATTTATATTTAAACGATGTACTGATGAGGTACTTAATTTTGTAGTGTTTTTCTTCTTTTTTCTTGTGGAGGGATTTTGAGTGGTTTCAAAGGACAATGTTGAACAAAAGTCAATGTTTCATAATATTCTTTGAAACAAAAAACTGGCACTAAAAACATTGCAGTTTTAGTTATACCTGTTATTTAGCAATGAAATATTAACAGTTTATTCAATGAAAGACACTCGATAGTTTATAGGAAGTAAATAATGAGTTTTACTTTCTTACTGCAAAATTGAAAGTCCACATGTACGTAACATACATCATAAAACGTATAATTTATTTACATTCTCAAATGATTGTTTTAATCAATTAAATTAATGCTAAATTTAATAGCGCTATTTGTAAAAGAGCTTTAAGGTGTCAATATTCTATGTTTTTATATTTTCAGAATGCTAAGCCTTCAAAAGTACACGGATGACAGTGCGGCCAGGGGGTCGTCAAGTTACGAGACCTGTAGGCATATACTCAAATTAATTAAAAACTTTAATAAAAGTAATTTTTTACAAGTTTATATATATCATTAATACATAATAAACAAAATTAACCCAAACAAAAACGTCGTGTTTCAAAATATCAACAACTTTGTGAATTGCTTACTGAGAATTTTGCAAGACACTACAATGATTTTAAAACACAGAACAAGATAAGTTAATCACATTGATACACTGCTATGAATGAATTTATTTAATAAGAGCATGCGTACCTGTTTACTTATAACGGCTTTAAAAGCTATGATGTGAGTTTTTTATATTTCTTCGTGATTTTTCTACTTTTGTCACAGGATTTTCTCTTCATAGTTGTCTTTTCATTCAAAAATTTCATTCTAATGAAAGTCCTTTGTCTTAGAAATGCTCTAACAACTTCAGCAGGAATATCTGGATATTTAGTTGTGCAAGAACTTGTAACTTTATCAATAACGCCTAAAAAATGAAATGTATTAAAATGTAATAAATGTGTTTTTTTTTTCAAAAGTATTATATTGCCAGAATCCGGGCTATTAAATAATGCTATATAACAACTTGTAAACATAGATAGTAAAACAACAGGGTTTGGACAATTCCTTTTAAAGTGTTAACGCATACATTGGTGTTGAAACAAAGAAAATAAAACACGAACAAAACATTTAACAGTTTTATAAAGTTTTTTCGTTGTAGACCTTGGTATAGTTTTATATTAGGAACCGTATATTAAATTTTTAAAGCTCATTTTTATATTATAGAATGATTTTACTTAACTTTTTAATTGAGTAATAACGAAGTGTTAAATATAGATATTATCATTACGTAAATCAAAACTAGGCAATAATCACCTGGTCCTTTGTAGATATTTGATCCGTGGAATAATTTGAACTCCTGGTCCAGATTTTGAGCTTGTGACAGCCAGGTTGGTGATGGATTTGTCAGTCCTCCATATGATAGGTGCGCCAGCCATGAAGTGCTGGTGATCGGCTTTCCATTTTCCTTGGTGGTTTTGTCTTCCATGTAGGGATATTTATTTTTAAACTTTCTTGCAACCCACCCGGACAAGTAGGTAAGAGAGTCCTCTGTCATGCATTCCTGAGAAAGTTTGGATTCACCAATTGAGAAATTCATTTCGGCATGCTCTTCCTCGTGTTCCAACTCTTCAATTAGAGCTTGATGATTTTCTGGAATATTAATTCCCGTTTCTCTCAGGACTTTGCTTACAATTGTTTCACTATTGTCGTTTTCATTCCTAGTGTTAGTACCAGCTTGGAGTACTCCCTGAGTTTTGCCCAAGATAATCATCCTCAGTCGGTAAACTGCCTCTAGAGGGGATGGATGGTCGTTCAGACCAACGTTCGTACATAGTACGAATATACGATATTACTATTCGTACTATATACGAACCTTGCGTTCAGACCACCTCTGCTGGTTCTGATTTGTGAGAAAAGATTCTCAAGACAATCCTGATTAAGTCTGTGTGTCAGCAGGTACTTTATATCATATTTTTCTTTAAGATCTTTCAATAGATGACGTAGAGAGATAGTGGATATTATGCAACCCTTTTGGAAAAGTTGCATCTTTTGTTTCCCACAGCATCGCATGGTTCTCATAAAAATCTCCATTGTACTTAAAATCTTATCCTGTTCCTCCAAATCTTGGCCATATCCTCTTTTAAATGGCTCTCCAAACTGACGGGGACAGTATGTGTTCATTAAGTCGAACCAATTATTTACCAATTCAATTACCTCACTGGTTCTTTTAGCCAACTCATCACCTTCGAGATAATACTTTAGAGCAGCCGCTGTGCTGTGCGACATCAATTCGCTGACTTTTCTTACGTTTTGCCTTTGTGTTTTTTGCAAATTCAGGTGCTCTTCTGTCAATTTGTGACATACTTGCAAATCGTTTTGCTTATTAATATTTAGTACCAGGTTAACCGAGCCTTGCTCGTTGGTTTTTATTCACTTTTGTTATAGTGTCAAGGTAAAAAAGCAATTAAATTTCCATCAACAACCAACTATACCTCTTCACAGTTAACAGCTGTTTCAAAAAGTCTGCTTAACATTAATGTTTCTTTCTTTTTGTTTACATTTCGTTGTTATTTCGTTACCAAAATAGCAACCCATAAGACTAATGTTAAAAATTACAATTTTAAAATTTAATTTTAGACCAAATGCGATTTTTCCTGGGGTTGAGGCTGTTTCTAAACTTATTTTTGGGCCAAAACACTCTTTAATGCAAACTTTAAGCAAAATCTAACAGCTAGATTTCGAGATCGTGGAACACACATCCCTTCAGATATTCCTCGTATTATAATATAGGATTATGGCTGCAACTGGATCTTTGTTTATGACTTGGCCATCTGATAATATGAAACCAGTGTCTAAAAACCAATTTCTTATTAGTTTTAAAACATGCGGCGCATCAGCAAAAAAGAAGATTTTATTTTTTTCATAACCTAGGATGGTAAAATATGTCTTTTCTGTTGAGATGTTCAATTGTTTCCATAAACCCATATTACCTCCTCCCATGTCACTAACACACACTTTAACATCAAACCCTATGTATTTTAACTTAATGATGACATCAGTAAGAATGTCCTTTGTAACCTGCGTATCAAACTTTAAGTAAAGGGGTTGTTTCCATTTGGAGAATAAACCACGAGCAGATATTACTTGCATATGTGAATGTGGCCCAATTATTCTGTCAGCTTTTTTATCGTACTCCATCACACTTTTCACTTTAATTTCATCAAACTGTAAAGCCACAACACGTTCATGTGCTTGTAGATTTGATGCAGCTACCTTGAGGTACTGAAATACTGAGTCCATTAGTCCCTCCTTAATTTCAAATCGGGACGCCCAATGCTGCAGTGTAGATAAGCCTGGCAAAGGTATTTTCATTTTTCTTTTTAAGAATAGGAAACAACGTTTGCTGAAATACCTTAGAGTAAATGCGAGGGAAATTTCATCGCTGGTCCATGTTACCCTTTTTTTCTTGTTTAATAACAGGTCTATTTGGTTTTTAGTGAACAAGGTAGACAGAATTTTATTGGCCTTGGTCCTATCTGCACTAAACTTTTGTGCTCTCCTTTTCAGATTTTTATTTTGTTTCACTAGTTTTTTTATTACATTCTGGTCTGAACGGATTTTATTTTCTAGTAATTCAATTTTTACTCTTAATTCCTTGTTTTCGTCTTCGGGTCTAACACAGTTTTCCTCAACGATTTTGCCTTCTTGCTGGAATTAATTTGTGCTTATATTTGTGTCAATTATAATATCGTCCACAATCTTCTTATTCTCTCTGTCTTTTTAAACGCCGTTCTCTCTCCTGATTACAATTCTGAAGGGCAGTGAGATTGACTTTTGTATCTTTCTCAAGTTTAATTGAAGGTACAGCTTGAGTTTTGAGAATTTGTTTAGGAGGTAAATTCAATAGTTCAGCCCTGAGGTCACGTTCATAATCTTCAGGAGTAAAATGAACTGAGCAAATCACAGCCGTAGATGGGTTAAAAACGCATCAGCTCTTTTACATCGTTGAGCCCATTCTCTTGAAATCAATGGATCTTTCGGAAAGCGATAATAATAAATTTTGTTTTCTTTCAGCTCTCGAGTTTTCAACCTGCAGTTGTTGCACACTGCAACTGCGCACCTTTCTCCAGGCATCTTGAAGAAAAAGTGTGTTTTTTTACCGCAATCACGGCAAACTATGCTGACCACAGAGCGCGGAGGCTAGCACTAAAAATTACTTATATAAAGGATACATTCAAATAATTTTCACTGTGAAAGAAAAAATAAAAAATTACAATATTAACTTACAAAACATACGAAGATAGGCAGTAAGCTATATTAAATTGCAAGACTCACAGTATCATGGTAAACATACAACAATACATGTAAACTAACGGTATGAGTTGTACAGGCTGCCACGTGTTCGATCAGCTGTTCGATTGTTGATTGTTGAGCAGTGTCACCTTATTGGCATCTTCACCGCTAACGCCAGACGATTGGGAGAGACACCCTGATTGATTTTTGTAACATGCGGCTTTACATTTATTTAGAGAAAAATAGATTTTTCTTTGCAAAAATAAGCATTTTTAAATCAAAATATGGCGTAAATTCATTACAGTTAGACATGTACTGGTTATTTTAGTTTTTTGTTTAACATGCAATGCATATAAGTTTGTATTTTTAAATTGTAAATTTAATTTTGTGTAAATTTAAGAAATAAGCTTTTTTACATTTTTTTTTAACATAGTTATGTAACTAACATATCAAAGCATAGTTTACTTTGAGAAGCTTACTGTGAATAAAGTTTACTAAAAGAAAATATTTTTAATCAGACGGCAATTAAGTACAACTTTTAACAAATAACCAGGTAAATCGCTGGGTTACAGTTAAGGTAGAACTTACAGGAACTTAGGTTACAGTTAGGGTAAAATTAAACCCTATTTTGAACACAAAAAGGTCGTACTATTGAGATGGGTTACAATATCCAAATTCACTCGATGTATATCCTGTCAAGTCAAACCGTAAGTTTGTGTATGTAATTTCTAAGATTCCAAAACAGAGACCCTCATTTTTTACAAACACTCTGTATTATATACATTGTTTAAATTTTTAAAAGTGTTTTTTTTTAGTCAAGTTAGTATTAAATAATTTTATTTTAATGTTTAAAGAGCCATTTTGGTAATAAATTTGAGTCATTTTATAAATTGAGCATAGTAGGTCTCGCGCCGCTCTGGCCGCCATCCGGGTACTTTTGAAGGCTTAGTATTCTCTTAATATAAAACATTGAAGATTGATGCATTCACAAAGCTACCACATACATAGCAATGTTAAATTAAGTTTTAATTTAATTTGTCAAAAAGTCATTCATGCATTTACATAATTTTTTCAGTTGCAATGTATGTTGGTTATTTGATATGGATTAAACCTCTTAAATAAGTAGGCTACATAAAAAGTAAATCATAGCATTTATTGCTTAAAATCCATCGAGTATATTTCACTGAAATACAACACACGCATTATGGTCGTCAAATTATGGTCAATTATGGTTCTGCTTCATTGGAAATACAACACACACAACTCAAACTGTAATGGTTTTTGTGCAACACTGTAGTTAAGAAAAACTTATTCGGACGTAAATTTTTTGTTAAAGATACTAAATTTCCCGGCAAATATAAATAAACAAACAACATGCAAAAGTTGTAATAGATTAAAAAATAAACTAACTATTATTATTACCTGATGTGATCGATCTTCCGTAAACTAAGCGAATTTTCAGCAGTATCTCGTTCGCCTACAGCGGTTTGGAGCGCTTGAGAATAAAACTAATTAATTTAAGAGATGATTGTAATCGATATATTCAACACATTTGGATTCTCGTCACGCCAAAAGAAAATTTAGTTTCTGTTCTTTAATTTGACACTTTATTTTTAGATATTTGTTATAAAACAAAAAAATTCCTCACTTACTAAAAAATGTATGTTAATATTTAGTGAGTTAAAATGAATGTGTAGGAATTCGTATTTTCAAAATAATATACGGATACTTATGTCATCAAAATTAATACCGTTGTAAAGCCTGCCTCTTCCTGAATTAAAATATATAATTGAATTAATGAGTACTCCAACAGGTTCGGTGTAATTATATGTTTAAACCATCAATGTTGCCTTAGTTCGACTCCCGTCAGGGCCCGCAGACTAAAGCGACTTTGGAGCGCTTGCGAATAACATTTTCAACTTTAAGAGGCGTTGGTAAACGAAATATACATCACAGTTGAGTTCAAGTTACGGAAAAAGAAAATTTAGTTTCTGTTCTTTAAATTGACATTTTATTGTTTTATATAGGTTAAGAAATAAAAATTTTCCTCGCTTACTGAAGAATTTATGTCAAGATTTTATAAATTAAAATGAATGTTGAGGATTTTGTATTTTCAAAATTATATACGGATACTTATGTCATTAAAATTAATACCGTTGTAAAGCCTGTCTCTTCCTGAATTAAAATATATAATTGAATTCATGAGTACTCTAACAGGTTCGGTGTAATGATATGTTATAAACATCTATGTTGCTGTAATTCGATTCCCGTCAGGGCCCGCAGACTAAAGCGACTCTGGCTGGCGTACTCGGATTTGGAGCGCTTGCGAATAACATTTTCAACTTTCAGAGGCGATGGTAAACGAAATATACATCATAGTTGAGTTCTAGTTACGGCAAAAGAAAATTTAGTTTCTGTTCTTTAATTTGACATTTTAATTTTTTACATAGGTTAAGAAATAAAAATTTTTCTCGCTTACTGAAAAATTTATGTCAAGATTTTGTGAATTAAAATGAATGTTTAGGATTTTGTATTTTTAAAATTACATACAGATACGTACGTCATTAAAATTAATACCGTTTTAAAGCCTGTTTCTTCCTTAATCGAAATATGTAATAACAATCATGATTACTCTGACGCCTTCGGTGCACCTAGTTGATATTTGAATCGATGTTTTCTGAATTCGACTCGGGCCGGAGCCGCTCACCAGCCGAGGGTCGGCCGTTGACGTCACAACTGCTTGTGCGTGCGCGTATGAAAAATCGCATCAAGACAACCTACTATGTACGAACGTTGCTTCCCCACAGGAAGCTGTATGGCTTGGCAGCTAGCGGCAGATGGCACGACTTCCGTTTTGAAAGTAACCAAACTCCACTACTGGCGCGCACTACTTCGGAATCGGCTTGGCTGGGCCGGAATCGGCCAAGTGAGTAATTTTTTTTGCGTGTAACGTAATGGAGACGCTCCCACTGCATCGGGACGGCACTGCACGGATCGGCATTTGCCGTCGGCATTTTGAATATTCCCCACGGGAGGCGATTTCTGTCGGAATTGCCGAAGCGTTCGGGAGGGTGGGATGGTGAGGGGGGCGGGGTGTCTCCCCCGCCCCTCACTACTCTTTCTCGCCCGCGAGAACGGGAGCTATCGAATATCCACGCGATGGGCCTCCTCGACCCGATCGAATATCCCCGCGCATTAGTGAGGATTATAAGGGTCGACTCCAGGACGGGAGGAACGATCGAATATCCACGCGGCCGAGGACAAGTAGAGACCGCTAGACCTCCCAGAGGCGGGAAAAATGGGAATTTTATTTCCCCGCCCCGTTCAACGTACCTCGGCCATTCGCGTGTACCAGAGCGAATCCTTGCTTGTAACATAGCATTTAAACATGACATGTTTCATTATTATTATTATTTTATTCATCTATAAAAACGAAATTTTCAGATACCAATCATGTATAGCGCCTTAATTTTAATTCCTATTCTCATTGATTTTTTTTTTGCGAAAATTAATCCCATCGAATAGTACAAAAACGTGGGAATCATTTGAAAATCTAAAAGGAGTTCCAATTACAACAGGAAGTAACATATTTCATAATGATACAAATTGGTGTTTGAAGACCAATGTAATTCGCGCTCTTGCGTCGAGCTCGCGGGTATCCAGGAATCAGCGCTTGCATGGAATCCACAGAAATCAAATATTATCTGTAGCGGAATCGGCTAATGTTAGAAAAGTTTACTTGAGATAAAAAAAATATTTAGAATGTCGTCTACAACTTCTCCGCGGACACTTTTTACCTGACCCAAAAATGAAAAACTCTCGCATACTACTTTTGTTGTGTCACCAATTAAGAAGAACTAAAAAGAATTTTAGTTTAACTAATAATAAAAATTAATAGCAGACCATTTAAAGTTTAAATACGTACCATTAGATTCACAATTTCATGATGAAAATTTTAATATAAATTTAACCTTTTTATTTTCATTCCGAATGGCTTAATGTCAGGATACATGAAGCGCTGTTTGGATGTTCTTCGCTCGGGTCCCGCGACATCGGATCCTTTTGCCAGTGGCAAATTGCCACCCGTCGGGATCCAGACTTCCACGTTTTTTAGTTCAGTTTTGCATGACAGGCCTCGGTACAGTTATACTTAGTCCGTGTCTGGTACACGTGAACGGCCGAGGTACGTTGAACTGGGCGGGGAAATAAAATTCTCATTTTTTCCGTCCCTGGGAGGTCTAGCGGTCCCTACCTGTCCTCGGCCGCGTGGATATTCGATCGTTCCTCCCGTCCTGGAGTCGACCCTTATAATCCTCACTAATGCACGGGGATATTCGATCGTGTCGAGGAGGTCCAAAATCGCGTGGATATTCGATAGCAGCCGCGAGAACACAGTAGTATATAGTGTGTACGTCCATGGATTTACTTTGTAATTTAGTTAAGACTTATTGTCAACATTTCTTTATTACAAAATAAAAACAATTAAGAATGTATACTTGATATCCAGTCATTCAAAGTTTAAAATATTTTATTTTAAACCTCTTTATTTATAATTTTTATCACACCAACTGCAATTAATTACAATCACCTTAAAAATGTATTATTTTATAGCAAACTCTTGAATCAAGTAAAAAAAAATATACTTACAGAAAACCTGCTGGCAGTTTATAAACAATTTACAGTTTTAGTTTCTTATTAATTTTTTTTATAATTATTTAGCTAAGCGTAGCCAGTATCAAATTTTTACTATTTTGGTTGCTATTTCTAAACTTTCGATAGGTAATCAATATAAATAGTATACTATAGTAGTCATAATAACTTATTAATTCACTATATGAATACGTTTTTTTTTTTTTTTTTTTTTTTTTTTTTTTTTTTTTTTTTTTTTTTTTTTATTGCCGTCTTTTATGAAATAAAAATGTAAAACTTAATTACGTATTAAAAATTCAAACATTCAAAGAGACTAAGACAAAAACAATTTAATATTGTATTAAATTATTTATAGAAAATCAAATGGTTTTTAATGTTGAAGTTAAACAATGTAACTCATGTAGCCTAAAATTCTTTAAGCTACTCAGAGCTCGTATTTTTGTAAATTTGTTTGGAGAAGTTCTTAAAACTATTGTATGATATTGTTGTATTTTTCACAGGAATCATTCGTCATGTCACTCGCCCTAAGTTTAGTTCTTATCGTCAGCATGGCGACTGTCTTCTTGCAAGGTATTGCAATGCTAATTTAAAATAAAATATTTTTAATTTACTGTCATTTTAATATTTTTAATTGTTAGTATTTTATAACTTCAACAGTTTTATTTTACATTAATGTTTTTCATACTATATGCAAAATCAAGGATTTTTAAAGTTGTTTTGAACATTTTTTATATAGAAAGAAGAATTCACAGGGATTAAAAATTTTGAGTGATTTTCAAAGGCTTGAACTAAAAATGAATGTTTAGACTATGTCCTAGAGTTAAATATTACTTGTAATCTTGTACGTACTTGTATACTTGACTTGTGTCCTCCATTGTTTTCCAACATTAGTAGGATAAATTTGGTCAAAAAATTCCTCTATTACAAGATTTGTTACACTTCAGTCTTAAAGTTATTTTCGTTGAACGTGCTTTTGGAAAAATATACGTGTTATGATTTTCATTTTTATTTTATTAAGGAAGTTTAAACTTTGTTTCAGCTGTAGTGGCTTGTGACCGACAGGCCGTGCCGAATGTAAGTAATAAATAGAACAGAGAGTAATAATATAATTTTATTACAAATCAGTGTGTTTAGTACATTTTTAACACCATCGTTAAAAATATAAAATATAAAATAATATTTTAATCAATAGTTACTTGTGGCTACTGTACAAACAAATAATATTCATGTATACAACTGTCCTACACTCACACATAATTAAAGTTGATATATATATATATATATATATATATATATATATATATATATATATATATATATATATATATATTAATAACTATAAATATATTTAACAAAATGTATATTTTTTAATTAGGTAAATTATATAATACGTAGATATGTAAAAGAAAGTTATGTAAGTAACAGTATTTATAACTCAAGAAACTACGTTTGGCTGAAAATTTGGTGGGGAGGAAGAAAATATAGGATACTTTTAATCCAGGTTCGTTTATAGGGCCCCACCCCACACGTATTGAAATTTTCCATGTGGTTATTATGTAAGCAACATTTTTTTATTGGAACACTAGCAAATAGCCCGTCAAAAATGACGGGTAATTTTCATGATGATTATTCATCTTTACGTTTTAAAATGGTCACAGAATTTATTAATACACAGACAACATAGTATTAAAACTAAAATGCAAACATGTTTCTTTTTCTCCTTTATTCTCAACTTGTGAGCAACGTTAAAGAAACCCGCGCATGCCGTTTGAAAGGTAGCATGAGCAGAATGGTATTTTAGTTCACATCCGCCCCCGAGGCTACGCCCTACAGGCTTTAAAAGTTCAAATGTTAATCTTATGAAAGGAGGATAGTTGAATGATCATGAAACAGCTGTTGTACCTAATAACAAATTATAGCAAATCAGGAAAACAGTTTGTTCTATGTAAAAATTTTTCTAAAACTAATTAGCTCAAGATCAAATAAATATTTTGTCGAATTTCGACCAGTGGGCGATTTTGTAGTCCTCTATAATAGGCAAGCATGTTTCTTTTCCTCCTTTTTTCTCAGCTCATGTGCATTGTAGGAGAAATCCGCGCATACCGTTAGAAAGGTATGAAGTAGATGAGCAGAATCGTATTCTAATTTACGTTGGACTCTAGGGCTACGCCCCACAGGCTTTCAAAGTTTCAATGTTAATCTGTTGGATTACAGATATCGCAGAATATCTTGGCCTCTGACATACTCCACTTCTGGATTGAAATTGGTAAACATATGGTACTAAAAACAGTCTGCGACAATCTGCAACTTCTTCGCTCTACTCCAATTATTTGATCTATAAACGATTGTCACAGGCCAAGATATTCCGTGTTATCTGTAAGGAAAATTGATTGAATCGTTAGACAGCTGTTGTAAAAACAACTGCTAAAACACGAAGAACAGATGTTTCAGTTATAATTTTTTTAACTTCTTGGGTCCGGATCAACTAAAATGTTCGTCTAATTTTGATCAGGAGGATTTTGATCTCTAGTATATTATTAATATAGTTTAAATAGTTTATAATACTTACTATGATTGGTTTTTACAATATAGTAGGCCTATGAGACAAAAATAAAATGATTAAAGGTTTTTACAAATCAGAAACAAATTGCAAATTCTGGCAAATTAAATGGACTTTAAGTGAGCGAAATTATACCCATAAGTTAATTAGCCATACAACTGTAATGGAATAAATGGAAATACTGTTACCAATCTAATTAAGTGTGTCTTCAAGCTCTGGCATTTTTACCTCCTTACGTTCTTGTTTAATTTTGTTAGATCCACGCAGAGTCTAACGTCCCAATTAGGTTTTGGGATTACCACTATCACTGATCACCATTCTGTGGGCTCTTCCACAGTGTTTATGCATCTAATTGAACCTGCTTTCAAGTTCTGACTTGAATTTTTAACACAATGTTATAGAAGTACAATCCTGTGTGTACTAAGTGTTACTGCATTGTTCTCTAAGACAATCGTATAGTAATTTTTTTCCTTCACTAAAACACTAATCAAAATGTGTATTCTCTGTCTTTTGTTTCCACTATATTTCAATCTCCTTTTCTTATTCTTGGTACCTCTCTTCTTGTACATTTCAAGACTTATTTCTTCCAGTTCATAGTTCCACATTTTCACATTTTAGTACTCCATTATATCAGTGGGAACAATAAACCAACTGTTAAACATGTAGAATCAAAAGCCTACACGACCTTCAAAGGATAAAAAATAAGAATATAAGGATGTTATATGACTTAGTTATAACAAAAATCAATGGATTAAAATATGGCGGGAAGAATTTTACGATCTAAAGATTATTTATATATTTTTTAAAACATAAAGCTCATTAGTTTCATTAGTTAATAGTTTATAAAACATATGTTTAAACAAATATTAATAATTAACTCGTAAGTTTAAATACATAAATTAAATCATCTATTTTGTTAATTAAACTCTTTTTATAGTATAGCAACCCAAGTTTTATTAAAGCATCAGATGTTAAATATTTATTTTACTGCTTTAAAAACCACTGCAACATTACTTGCCCTTGTTTTTATTTGTATCTGTAAATTATTATAGAATTGAAAAATTGTCTGTTTTGTTTACAAAAACACTTTGTAAAGCAGCAGTGGTGTCTAATTTCAAGGTAAGATATGGATCACCTGGAGCAGTAAACAAATCGACAAAATCACGTCTTAGATTGGTCTAAATAAGGTCTAATTTTCATTTTGCGTCTTTATAAGGCATTTTCCGAGGGATACCATATTTTTCCTATCATCTAGGGGTCACAAGAAATCCATTGACACCAAAATGGCCTCGATCCGTTCAGTAGTTCTCTCTCTAGACCCTTAAATGCACTCTTTTATTATATAAGATATTAATTTACTAGGAATACGCTCCGATGTCCGTCCCGTACGAGAATTTTTACTCACTTTTTGAGTTATTAACTCACTTTTTAAGTTATAAGGTGACGATTTTTTATGATTTTTTATTTATCTTTTTAGGGAGAGGTGGGAAAAATGCATTACTCACACAGGTGGCCAGCCTGTAGTGTGGGGCCCCCCTAAAAACTGGTTCACCCACTAAAAAACCTCCTCTATTCTTTAGGATTCTATCCTGGAATTGTTTATCACATTACGTCAGGCTAGGTCTAAATTTGGCTTACGCCCGTGGGGCTCACTCCTTATCCATGCACTCAATCAAGGGATTTGGGCCACTTCTCGGTCCAGATCGGTTTTCTTCTCCAGGAGGATGCCCCGGACAAACTGTTATAAACAATCCCTTCGAAATTGCACCAAAAACTTGTGTAGCCTCCAGGCGGGGCCATTCCCAACGGGGGTAGCGGAAGAATGTGCGTTCCGCATCGTCGGGATCGCCCGGGCAATAAATGCAGTCCGGTCTTGCCCATCCGGTTTAGATACAACCGAAAATAGCCGTGACTTGTCAAGAATTAGGTCAGGTAGTAGTCCACCTCCCCATGCCGCCGTTCCACACATGGTTGGACCTGCTTGATAAGTCGCGCAGTCCATCGTCCTCTCCTCGGGTGTTGTACTCCCAGCTGTGTTGCCACTGCTGGAAGGTTCGGAAGCGCTCTTTTGTTCTTGCCGTGTCCTTGCCAATCTCCCCTTGTCTCAGATAAATTGCCTTCCTCTCTCCTGCCAAGAGCTTGATAGGAATGACTCCGGCAACCACCAGGACGGCAGGCTCGGACACTGTCCGGTAGGTGGAGCACTCCTGGAGCGCCGCTTGATGCTGAACCCGAGCGAGTCGCAACCTGTTTAACTCTTTATCGAGAGCGTCTGCCCACATCTCTGCTCCATAAAGAAGCACGAACTGAACCGCAGACATCAACAGACGTCTTCTGCTGGATCGTGGAACCCCGACATTGGCCACCAGCCTACTAAGGTAAGTGACTACCTTAGCGGCCTTGTTTGCGTACGGAATATCTGATCCAGCTTAGCTTGGTGTCCACCATAATCCCGAGATATTTAGCAGCACAAGTTGATTGGACAACCTCCCTTCCCACTCGGAACTGAACGACGGTGTCATTCCTCTTCTTCGTGAGAATCAAAATCTCCGTCTTACTGAGAGCAAGCGAGAGACCGTGATCGGACATACATGCGTTGACTACACGCATGACTCAGTTCAACTTTAGTTGGGCCAGCTCAACATTGCGTGCGGCAATGAGAGCTGCGACGTCATCAGCGTGCCCAACTAGGTCTCCTCAGGCATGTCGGACCTCAGGAGGCTGTCATAGGCAACGTTCCAGAGATCCGGGCCGAGTATTGAACCTTGCGCGGCACCACAAGTGAATGTGCTTCCATCGTCCACGTTCCGTCCTATGTGTAGTAAATCAGGCTTCGAGAGCGGAGATTATCCTTGATGAGTCGCAACAGATATGCAGGAATGCGAAAAGTGTTGCGAAGCGCATCCAAAATATCGACCCACCTCGCCGAGTTAAAGGAATTCTTGACATAAGCGTAACAACAAGCACTACACGGCGAGAGAAATGGTTGTGGTTCTCGGCTCTCTTCACAGCTCTCCATGGACTTCGGTGATAGCGTCAATCGTTGACCGTCCCTTTCTGAAGCCATACTGACGGAGTGACGGGGGCATGAGACCCCGGCAGCTTCCACGGCAGAAGTCAGGTGGGAACGGATCAGCTTCTCGAACAGCTTCCCAGCCGTGTCCAACATGCAGAAAGGCCTGTGGGACGACGACAGCTCTAGATCACCTTTGCCCTTGCTGATCAGTAGGCCTACAAGTCTGGCGGTTTCCCATAGGGAGCCGTAAACACCCCTTCTACCAAACAAGCGTTGTACATTCTCAACAACAAGTCAATTGAAACAATTTCTTTAATGAATCGCTGGGAATCCCATCCGGGCCAGGAGCCTTGTTGCTCTTCAGGGAGAGAACGGAGGTTTCCAGCTCCTCGAATGTGAAGAGTGGAACGTCATCTACCCGTCCGAAGTCAACGAGCTTACATCCTAGTCCTAGCCTACAAATAAATACATACAAACAATGATTTTAGCTAAGACCTCAAAACAAGCAAGTAGCTTGATAATAATTATGCTTATAATATTAAAGGTAAATAGATTGTAGAGCGGAAAAAAACAATACAATTTAAAACCCATGATTGCAAATTAATAAAAATCAAGTAATGTAAGTATTGTATAATTACGCTTACTTAAAATTTAATGCGTATTTTGTTACCTGAGACATAGGCTACAATGGCACAACACATTCTAATTAGATGTTCAGTTTTAATATTTCTCCCAAATAGATATTAGTTGTATCCCATAAATTATTTAATCGCATAATTCCGTACGACAGCAATTCATTCCACATCAACATGCCTATCTTTTGGTATAATTCATAACTTCGCAAGTATACATCGGTGTTGATCTATTTAATTCAACAAATAAGTCTGAAAAAATATCAATTAAATTTTATTTAAAAACGTAACGTAACGGTGAGCAGACATAAACGAATCTGAAAAGGTTATGTTGTCTTCAGCAGACATCGACAACTCAGCTGAGATGGGGGATAATAAACTGATCATAGCAACTACATTAGTCAGTAAAACAAAAAAAGAAGGAAAAACAACAAAAATTCGATTACAACTTCCATAAAACAAGCTTTTTTAATACTTGAAAATAATTGCTCGATTATAGTTTATTACCTAGTTTTAAATACTTAAAACCTAACCTGAGAATTTCATTGAAATCAAATTAGTAATAAAAAAGGATTTTGGGGGTCAAATATTCGCCTAAGTGAAATTTAAACTTACTTGTAAAGAATTTTATACGCTATGTTTACACACAGAGTAAAAATTCAATTACATTTAGGTATGTTTTTCAAAACAGCTGTTCTCATTTTAAGTATTATTGAGGGAAGCTTAGTAATAAAAAATACCATATGACATTATACACTTAAGTCGAGTGAACACTGCGAACGAGCACATCTGCTGAAAGACAACAAATTCCTCGGGTAAGTATTGCAAAACATGCTGGGCAAGCTTAAAAAAAATGTCTTGTTCTTTAACTAAATTTTGATATATTTCATGTAATAGGAGTGTAGGCAAGGAAATATGTAAATTAAAATATTAAAAATAATATTAAATACCGTACAATTTAAAATGGCAAATGGACAAGAAGTGACTATTAAAGTGATTTGACTTGATAAGAGTGCAGTAGTCGACTTATTACGGGCTACTATATATTACTCTTCATTATATGTTATACTCTTCATTTACTTCGTAGAGAATTATGAAAACCAGAAGAAGATGGGTATACATGTTTAAACATAAATGTAGGAAAGAAATCGCCATACCAGTTTATTTAAAAAATATAAATTACCTAAATAAAATTTTATTTTTATAGTATGGATTATGATTGTAGGCACCATGTACAGTTAGTGTTTCATAAAAGAATTAAAAATGCATACGAGTTTTTTTTTTTTCAGAGAGCAAGAATCGAAAGAGAAGAGAAGTAAAGACAGTAACTAGCTCAAAACTGAGTTTACATTGGATATCCTTAATGTATATAATTAAACTCTGAGCAAACCGTGAATTCTGTGACTTCTTCGACCTTATATTCTTGTTTAAGCATTTCAGCAAATTCGTTTAAAAAGACCAACAATAAAAAAAATAAGATTTGAACTAATGTTGTACATTACTGGGCTTTGTATCATAAATAAGATTTGCCAGGGAAGTTTTCATAGTAAAGAGTTAAAATTAAATATATGTATTAATCCTTCAGGATTTTTAGGTATACCTTTTTAACTAATAAGTTTTTTTTACTGTTAATAAAATTTAGTTTTAAATTAAATCCTCATAATTATTTTTACTCAACAGTGTAGCTGAGCCTTGACACCTGTATTTATCTATTAAAACTCACCAAATTGATGAAGGCCTATAGATGTCAATATTTTCTTTTTCTTGATCTTGAGACCGGTTTCAAATCAATTACGATTCATCATCAGTCTTAGCGCACATTAGTGGTTGTCAACAATTAAAAATTTTTACAGTTCACATTTAAAATAAATAAACAAACACGAAACGAAGCACATTTAACACTTAACAAATTTAATATTCCCATGTTGACTCCCGCACATGTCATTTTTGGTCTGTACTGTACAAAACCTGTAGATCTACTAACCTATCCAACTATGGGTTCAAGAGTCAACTATTCTCCCTCTCTCTCTCTCTCTCTCTCTCTCTCTCTCTCTCTCTCTCTCTCTCTCTCTCTCTCTCTCTCTCTCTCTCTCTCTCTCTCTCTCTCTCTCTCTCTCTCTCTCTCTCTCTCTCTCTCTCTCTCTCTCTTTCTCTCTCTATCAGCTGATAATCATTACTGTTTCTCCACCTTGCTATAGAGTTTAAAAGTCACTTTGTCTGAAAACTCATCCTTCTTATTTAACATGCTATTATTGTATCTGATGAAAAATGCTTGTAAATAAAATATTCTTCCCAGACTTTTGCTTTGAATTTGTTATTGCATTTCTTGAATACTTTTAAGGATTTAAAATCAATATTGTGATTAGGATGGGATTTTAAATGCTGAGCGACCTCCAAAAGTTTGTCCCATTTGGCTACATAAATAAATTTTCTCAAAACATAGGCAACATTTTTCGTAAGAACTCCATTCAACCAGGTTACAAAATAAATAAGAGCCTATCAGTTGATAACAATAAGAGACCCGATCCAAGTAGTAAAGATAAGAGCAAAGGAGTATATCTGATTAAATGTGACAAAAATGTTGGATGCAATAAAAAATATATTGGATACACAAATAGGTCGTTTAAGGACAGGTTTAAAGAACATACAGCACGAAATCAAAATA
This sequence comes from Neoaliturus tenellus, assembly GCA_030545055.2. Classification (NCBI taxonomy): domain Eukaryota; kingdom Metazoa; phylum Arthropoda; class Insecta; order Hemiptera; family Cicadellidae; genus Neoaliturus; species Neoaliturus tenellus. The sequence goes on along the minus strand of CM061532.1, from coordinate 150,352,759 downwards.
ATCCAGCCTCAAAGGTCGCTCAGTATTATAAAGTAATACGAAAATGTTGATTGAAATGTGAGGTTCTCATTTAGTTTTATTTAAATTCATTTGTTCATATTGGCTATTGCTATTACTCTTGTCTTTTGAGAGACGATTGAGCGTAGTGCTGGAATACTTTGTTACAATATTATATTATTAATTTTATCATTACTATGGTGAGCTCTACGAAGCTTGTGCGAATAATTTTAACATATTATTTTAGTACTGCATATTTTTTGCTGCAGTAACGCCCGTAAAGTAAATGATTAATTGCTAAAAAATTTTAGGTCTTACTACATTTTCTAGACTTAAGTCTTCTCATGCTAGAAAAATTTCTTGTAGGTTTTCGCACAAAAAATTACCTAATACAGTAATTATAACTTAACGAGGTGGCCCGTGCGCAAATTGCGCACTTTGTGATTTTGTATGAATAGAACTCACCTACAGTGTGAATGTTGATTGTGAAGTGACCGAGATCTATTTTTGTTTACTATATGGCTTTTAAAATTCACCTGAAGGTAATCAGCTGTTAAATTACAATTCACTTTAAAAAACTTGCAATAAAAGTTGGTCAACATTTTAAAGCGCCCTCTAGAAATAAATCAAAGGCGAGGGGGGCGAAGTTCGAAACAATAGGACCTTTCTAATTACGATTCGTCACTGCGGTATATTCTAAGCTTTAAAATGACACCTCAATCTTAAAAATCGGTTCAGTAGGTCAAGAGAAACAGGGATGTAACAGACGAAACCCTTATAGAAATAAGAAGATAGATTTTCTACTATTTGTATGCTGTCTCTCTTTATGAATCTCCAGATTGAATATAGCGCTTCAGTTGATAGTTCTGGTGCAGTTTTACTTTGAAGGTTCAATGTGTCCCAACCCGTTTGACATCCGGTCTTTGACCTATTTGCTGCCGTCCAATCAGGCTTAGATTTTAGTTTAGGAAACGATTGAACATATTAAGTTATAGAACGATTGAACTTTCCATTCTTACCTTCGCTAACGTTTACCTACTTCCGACGTTTTTTTAAGACCATCTACATATCTGATGACCCATCAGGCTGAGAAATATTATAATAACCAATTGATTTTTACACAACAACTTTTGAGCATGACTATTTACATAGTTCATTAATATTTCACAACTCCATTATATTTTTTAACGAATTAAGGGGGGAGTGGGATTAAACCATGAGCCGTGAGCAAATTTCAAAGCTTATTATTATTTATTGTGAGTAGTGTGTATTGGCGGCTTCTGTTACTGCCGTTGGAGTTGAGCCCTCAACTAGCCTGTTCATTGTATGAGGTTTTGACAGTAATTTACGGAATTGGGGCAACCAATTATTGGGTTGGACCCTCCATCAAGCATAACACCTAGAATATTTACATAAATAATATTTATCTCACAGCTAAATTTTTTTTAAACTATTTACTAAGGAGGTGTATTAAAACCTACTAATAGGAGATTATTAAAGCTTTTTTTACTATTGATTGTGAATATAGAGTATTAGATGGTTTTGTTACTGTCTTGGCTGTCCAGATCTTGTGTGGAACTAAACTATTTCAAACTTGACTTTTTAATAATTCAAACTAGGGGGCAACTCCTTAGGGGGCATGGGGGCGGAGCCCCCATCGAGCCGTAGGCGAGTCTAAACTATATACTCCCGAATGTGTAACTCACTCACTCACTCATCGGGGTATCAGAAATTCGTCAAATGTCGGTAAAGTAGATCTCCTATATATCACTTACTACAGAGTGATTCCCAAGCGAGAACTAAACTTACCGACCTGTATTACTGAGAAAATTGCCAACATACTTGAAGTCGCGGATTACCGAAACACCCTTTTTAAGAAATTTTATAACATTAACCAATTGTGCCTTTATAGGAAAAGCGGTCTATTCACCGAGAGTAATTTCAATGTACAGGGTGTATCTGAAATTACCTCTCCAGACCGGAAGTCACTGATGTCAAATGCAAACTCTCACTTTAAATAATTTTTTTAGTTTTACACGGTTTTTAAGAAAACTTTACAATTTGATCTTGTACGCGTAATTTTAGCAGTTTATTGAATATTTGAGGTTGAAATTTAGATTTTAAGCAAAAATGTCTCGGCACAAAAATGTCTTAGACTCTTTTAAATACGTTTCCAACAAAATTGTCAGTTTGGTCCAAAATGTTTTTTTATTGAATTTACAACATGACGGAGATTAATGAACATGTATTTAAATGTTTAGTAAAACTAATCACGTGATAATTGATGTTTTATGATGGCATATTATTTTAAATGAGGTTCTTAGACATTTACATGTTTGGTAAGTTCTGTTATATGTAAAATGTTCAGACATAATATATGTTAAATTTCCCCTAGTTAAAAAAATAATGTCATGCTATTTATTATTCTAAATCAGTATGATTAGGGTTTTTAAATATTAAATTTTAAAGTTGCTTCAAAATAACGTCTGGTCCCCTCTGTATTGAAATCAGTGTCAATCAACAGAGCAAAATATGTTTACCTACAACGGCACTATTTGTTTTTTGTTTTTTTTGTACAATTTTAAAAGAGGTGCAAGGTTGGTATGGGACACCCGGTAAGACAGTATCATATTTGCACGATAGTCCTCCCAAAAATTGGTTCTTTATTTGGGATGGCACTTAATTTCTAACGAACTCATTAGGAAGTACATCATTGACTTTACCTGATAGCATGCTAATTTAAATTTTACAATTCAACAAAAATTTTAACTAAAATAGCAGATTACACAATTGATTTATCTTTTAGTGCGTACTAAGTTAATGTTTAATTTAAAAAGGTGGCAGTACAGTATTTTCATTTAAAATAAAAAAAGCTTTTTTATTTCCTGCCCCAGAAAACTATCTGATTTCAAAATTTAGCGACCAAACATTTTTACCCAAAATAAATATGACATTATTTTTTTCTACTCTAGCGGCCAAATTATAACATCTGAGGCAATCTTCGCGAACATCTTTCAAGTTACTACAAGTTAGGTTCTATGAATTTTTGCCCCCCAGTCCACACAATTAAACATAAGTAAATGTTTATTTATTTTTGCGGGGAATTTTACCCCATGTAGACGTAATTTTACAACTACTATAATATTTTACTCAGAACCTTCACTTTGCACATAGACATATCTTGCACAGTACCAATATCAATTAAATTATCAAACTTAAAAATTATCATGATGATTTTCAATATCACGTATTCTTCTTTTGACTGATGTGAGTCGGAACGAATTGCTATATGAAGCAACTGATTGTTTTATTTTGATTGTTATTTACTGACCCGGTCCTACGGCTAAAACATACGTCCTTTGATGTGTATGGTAATTTTAATATTTTAACCATTATTTAACATACTTTTGTTAGTAACTACTGTATTATTGTATTTAGAAGCTTGAAGTTTTTTTTATTTGCCTTGACAGTAATATTTTAGGAAATTAGGTAAATTTTAAAGTTTTACACCATTAAAAACTGAAATGAAGGAATTGTAATGAATGCCAATATATTTCTTAAACTACAAATATCGTTCTTTTGCCTTCCTGTTTTGTGGTACAACCTACTTCCATCAAAACAGATATTTTTCCCCACTTCCATTCTTTCTGAAATACACTCCAGTCATAAGTTATCATAATAGTATCTCCAATTTTTTTTTTACACATACAATTCTGATCGTAATACCTAGAATAATACATAGTTAAGTATTATTTCACAACTCTCAATTTTTTTATTTTTATTTTTTATATTGAAATGAGGGGAACTAAGAAGGGGATTTAAACGAAGAGCCGTAGGTTATTCAGCGAACACAATGAGTGGTATTGGAGTGGAGCCCTCAACTAGCCTCATTGCATGAGAGTTTTATAGTAATTTTTATAGTAATCACGGAATTGGGGTAACCAATTAGGGGGTGGACCCTACATCCAGCATAACCTAGAAATATTTACCTAGAATATTTACATATATTACGTAAATTATTATCATTTCGCAGTTAAAATCTTGTTAGCGAATTTTAATTACGAAGGGATACTAAAACCGATTCATAGGAGTTTTTCAAAGCTTTTTTTACTATTGATTGTGAATTTTGTGTATTAAACCGTTTTGTTACTGTCTTCAACGTATAGCTCTTCCGTGGAACTAACTTATTACATACTTGACTTTTAATTATTCTACAAATTTAGGGCAACCCCTAAGGGGGCATGGGAGCGGAGCCCCCATCGAGCCGTAGGCAAGTCTATATATATAATTCTGTAAGCGAAATTTCTTGAGCAAAATTGTGAGCATGATACAAATCGCAGGAAGATGGGAGTGGTCTGAAATTAAAGGTCTTGGTCCCATACATAAGGGAAAACTATCGTCGTGTCCATAATGTCAATAGGAAATGAGAAATCACGTAAAACGTCCTCCATAAGAATAGCATGGGGATTCGAAAAACGTCTGCTTTGTGTACATTAAAACATGTGTTATTGGTTTAATTTTAAAACTAAACACAGATGGTAACATTGAGTGAAGATGATAAAATAATTCACACCAAGAGAAGCAATCTATATATGTAATTCTGTAAGCGAAATTTTTGGAGCAAAATTGTGAGTGTTTTACAAATCGCAGAAGATGTTAGGGGTCTCAAATTTAAGGTCTCGGTCCCATACACGACACAAGGGAAAATTGTCACCGTGTACATAAAGCTACAAGGAAATGAGAAATATAGTAAAACGTTCTCCATAAGAATAGCATGGGGATTAAAAAAGTCTTGCTTTGTGCACATTAAAACATATGTCATGGTTTTATTTTAAAACTAGAGACAGATGATAATATTGAGTAAAGAACTATTAATAACCAAATGACAAAAAATATACATAGAGTGGTAATACTATAATGAGACGTTTTGTGGCTTTGGAGCGACTAAAAGTTCTCCTAGGAGCATTAACAACCTTCCAAACTATTACAAGTTGACTGCTGATTTTCACTACTGTTTCAATAATTTAAATTGTGAGAAAACTGAGCGTATATACAAATCATAAAATAAATTCTGATCGTTATAGAGACGCAATGGGCAATGAATTTTGGTTTGAGAAACGCCTACATTATTTACATTAAAACATGTTTGGTTTTATTTTAAGACGAAAAGTGTCAAATGGTCATATTGAGTGACGATGAAAGGTGTACATTAATTAAAACTTAATTCAAGTGTATCAGTCAACGTAGTATTGATATTATGTTACCTGAATTTTCCCAGAAAACTTTTGGTCATCTCATAGATTGCCGAACTATTGGAGAGAGTAAAAATCAAAGACGTTTGTCCTACATACTAGAGGAAAATGTCGCTGGTCAAAAACTTTACTACAAAATGGGAAATACAGTATATACAAACTATTTTCTGAAAGGTTCTCCTTAAAGATTCTCCATGTACGTATAGTGATTTTAAAAAGTCCGCTTTCTATAAATATACAAAATCAAGAGCTTCGATTAGGAGGGACGAATATTGACACTAAGTGAAGATGATCTACTTTAAGGTTCTGTGTTTAAATTTGGTGACAAAAAATATAAAAAAATCTGAAAGGAGCTAAAATATCCATTCAATTTTAGGAAAAACAAGATAATGAAATGGCTTTGGTACAAAAAGTTTATTGACTCTGAAATGGGTTCTGAACATCCGTCATATTTTTTCTCATTGCTGTTTTTCTATGTTTTTATATATATATATATATATATATATGTATATATATATATATATATATATATATATATATATATATAACTGTCATAGCTCAAAGGGACTATGATATCTTTAAAAACTGATTTTTCATAGATCGATATAAATTCAACAGACAAAATGAAACATTTACAAACGGGTGGCATAACAAGTAGTAAGGAAGGGCCGGTCCGGGGCCATGAGGGGTGTGAGGGGAGTGAATTTCCTAACAGTCCTATAGACCTATTTTAACCGGTTTTCAGTGATTTGTGCCTACTTTTTGGCAATTTTACAGCACTTTTCAGGGATTCCGAGGCATAAAAATTGATAGAGGAGGGTGACTGCGCCATAAGGGGGTACAAATTTCCTAACAGTCCTAGACCCGCAGACCCATTTTTAACCGGTTTTCAGTGATTTTTGCCTACTTTTTGGCAATTTTACAGCACTTTTCAGGAATTCCGAGGCATAAAAACCTGATAGAGGAGGGTGACTGCGCCATGAGATGGTACGAATTTCCTAACAGTTCTATGTAAGGACTAGTCCCGTGTAAGGACTATTGTATTTAGATAGCCCCGCGCAAGGACTAGTCCTGCTTGCTATTGTATTTAAATGGTCCTACACAAGGACTAGTCCGTTTGCTATCGTATTTAGATGGCCCTGCGTGGGGACTAGTCCCGAGTGCTATTGTATTTAGGTGGTCCCGCATGAGAACTAGTCCTGTGCAAGGACTGTTGAATTTAAATAGTCCGGCGTGGGCACTATTATTTAAGTAGTCCGGCATGGGGCTAATGTATTTAAATGGCCTAGCGTGGGGAATATTGTATTTTAATGGTCCGGGGACTATTGTATTTAAATGGTCCTGCAAAGCCCTAATACCTAGCAGCTAAGGCTTTGAAATGTGAAAAGAGCCTATAAGCCACCAGCTTAGACCTAATGTGTTGCACCTAAGTAAATAGTCCGTCGTGGGGATTGTTGTATTTTAATGGTCCGGGGACTATTGTATTTAAATGGTCCTGCAAAGCCCTAATACCTAGCAGCTAAGGCTTTGACTTGTGAATAGAGCCTATAAGCCACCAGCTTAGACCTAATGTGTTGGACCTAAGGTCTAAACCTAAGGCATTGCACCAGAGTAGAGAGCCCTAAAACGAAGCAGCTAAGGCTTTGACCTGTGAATAGAGCCTATTAGCCACCAGCTTAGACCAGATGTGATGGACCTAAGGTCTAAACCTAAGGCATTACACCTGAGTAGAAAGCCCTATAACCTAGCAGCTAAGGCTTTGACCTGTGAATAGGGCCTATTAGCCACCTGCTTAGACCTAATGTGTTGCACCTAAGATTTAAACCTAAGGCCTTACACCTATGTGTAAAGCCCTAAAACCTAGCAGCTAAGGCTTTGACCTGTGAATAGGGCCTATTAGCCACCAGATTGGACCTAATGTGTTGTACCTAAGGTATAAACCTAAGGCCTTACACCTGAGTCTAAAGCCCTAAAACCTGGCAGCTAAGGCTTTTAACCTGAGAATAGAGGCTATTAACTACCAGCTTAGACCTAATCTGTTGCACCTAAGATCTAAACCCAAGGCCATATACCTGAGTCCAAAACCATAAAACCTATCAGCTAAGGCTTTGACCTGTGAATAGGGCCTATCAGCCACCAGCTTACACCTAGTGTGTTGCACCTAAGATTTAAACCTAGGGCCTTATGCCTGAATCAAAAACCATAAAACCTATCAGCTAAGGCTTTGACCTGTGAATAGGCCCTATTAGCCAACATCCTAGACCTAATGTGTTGGACCCAAGATCCAAACCTAAGGCCTTACACCTGAGTCTGAAGACCTAAAACTTAGCAGCTAAGGCTTTGACATGTGAATAGTGCCTATTAGCCACCAGCTTACACCTAGTGTGTTGCACCTAAGATTTAAACCTAAGGCCTTATGCCTGAATCCAAAACCATAAAACCTATCAGCTAAAGCTTTGACCTGTGAATGGGCCCTATTAGTCATTAGCAAGACCTAATGTGTTGGACCTAAGATCCAAACCTTACATCTGAGTCCAAAGTCCTAAGAATTAGCAGCTAAGGCTTTGACCTTTGAATAGGACCAATTAGCCAACAGCCTAGACCTAATTTGTTTGACCTAAAGCCTTACACCTGGTTTCTAAGATCAAAATTAGACAAGACTAAATCCTTAGACTAAATATCTAATTCCTTACACCTGAGGCCTTAGACTTAGGACTTAAAACAAGGTAGCTAAGGCTTTGATCTGTGAATAGGGCCAATTAGCCAACTGCCTAGACCTAATGTATTGGACCTAAGATGTAAACCCAAGGCCTTACACCTGGTTCCTAAAGCCCAATTACCTTAGACTAGACTAAATCCTTAGACCGAAGATCTAATTCCTTAGATCAGAGGCCTTTGACTTAGGCCCTAAAACTTAGCAGCTAAGGCTTTGGCCTGTGAATAACACCTATTAACCATTCGCATAGACCTAATGTGTTGGACCTAAGATCTAAACCTAAGGTCTGACACCTGAGTCCAAAGCTCTAAAACCTAGCAGCTAATCCTTTAACCTGTGAATTGGGTCTATTATCCATCAGCTTAGGCCTAATTTCTTAGACCTAAGATCTAAACATAAGGCCTTACACATGGTTCCTAAGACCAAATGCCTTGACCAAATCAAATCCTTAGACCAACGATCTAATTCCATAGACCCAAGTCTTAGGTCCTAAAACCAAGCAGCTAAGGATTTGACCTGTGAATAGGGCCTATTAGCAAACAGCCCAAAACCTAATGTGTTGGGACTAAGATGTAAACCTAAGGCCTTGCACCTGAGTCCAAAGCCCTAAAACCTAGCAGCTAAGGATTTGACCTGTGAATGAGGCCTATTAGCCAACAGCCTAGACCTAATGTGTTAAACCTAAGATCTAAACATAAGGCATTACACCTAAGTCTAAAGCCCTAAAACCTATCAGCTAAGGCTTTGACCGGAGACTAGGCCCTATTAGCCAACAGCCTAGACCTAATGTGTTGGGACTAAGATGTAAACCTGAGGCCTTGCACCTGAGTCCAAAGCCCTAAAACCTGGCAGCTAAGGATTTGACCTGTGAATAGGGCCTAGTAGCCAACAGCCTAAACCTAATGTGTTGGGATTAAGATGTAAACCTAAGGTCTGCCACCTGAGTACAAAGTCTAAAAACCTAACAGCTAAGGCTTTGACCTGTGAATAGGACCTATTAGCCACGAGCCAGGACCTAATTTGTTGCACCTAAGTTCTAAACCTAAGGCCATACACCTGAGTCCAAACCCCTAAAACTTAGCAGCTAGACCTGTGAATATGGCCTATTATCCTTCAGCTTAGGCCTAATGTGTTGGACCTAAAACCTAAACCTAAGGCCTTACATATGGTTCCTAAGACCAAATGCATTGGACCAAAATCAATCCTTAGACCAACGATCTAATTCCATAGACCCAAGGCCTTAGACTTAGGTCCTAAAACCTAGCAGCTAAGGATTTGACCTGTGAATAGTGCCTATTAGCCAACAGCCTAAACCTAATGTGTTGGGAGTAAGATGTAAACCTAAGGCCTTGCAACTGAGTCAAAAGCCCTAAAACCTAGCAAATAAGGATTTGACCTGTGAATAGGGCCTATTTGCCAACAGCCTAAACCTAATTTGTTGGGACTAAGATGTAAACCTAAGGCCTTGCAACTGAGTCCAAAGCCCAAAAACCTAGCATCTAAGGATTTGACCTGTGAATGGGACCTATTAGCCAACAGCCTAAACCTAATGTGTTGGGACTAAGATGTAAACCTAAGGCCTTGCAACTCAGCCCAAAGCCCTAAAACCTAGCAGCTAAGGATTCGACCTGTGAATAGGGCCTACAAGCCAACAGCCTAGACCTAATGTTTTGGACCCATGATCTAAACCTAAGGCCTTACACCCGAGTCCAAAGCCCTACAACCTATCAGCTATGGATTTGACCTGTGAATAAGGCCTATTAGACAACAGCCTAGACCTAATGTGTTGGGACTAAGATGTAAGCCTAAGACCTTGCACCTGAGTCCAAAGCCCTAAAACCTAGCAGCTAAGGCTTTGACCTGTGAAAAGGACCAGGAGGCCTTAGACTTAAGACCTAAGACCTAGCAGCTGAAGTGACCTATGAGCCATTAGCCTAGAACTAAAACCTGATCTATTTAGACCTAAGATCCAAACCTAAGGCCTTACATTGCACCTGAGTCCAAACTCCTAACACCTTAGACTAGACTAATTCCTTAAACCTAAGATCTAATTCCTAAGACCCAAGGCCTTAGACTTAAGACCTAAAAATCTACAAGGGGCCGCGATTCACAGCCAGCCCCTCATGTATTGAGCAAACATTAGGCAACGAGGTCTTATTTCTTTGATTTTAAAAACATGATCAGCTATGGTTGTCAGATTCAGATTGGGGTGTTTGAAGACCAACCTCCATCTATCTTACCCAACACCTAAGACCCTACCGCATGGACCAGACCCAAGACATAAAGCTAGACACTATAGTCTTGGCTTTTAAGTTCTTAGACCCAAGACATAAGGCCTTACACCAGGGTCTAGAACCAACACCAAAGATCCGTGGTCAAGGATATTAGGTTCTTATTCCCAAGACCTAAGACCCTACACCAGAATCTAGGACCAATGCAAGGTCTAAGGTCTGTGGTCTAGACTTTTTGGCTCTTATACCCAAGGACTAAGGCCCTACACCAGGGTCTAGAACCAAGAACAAAAGTCCGTGGTCTAGGCTTTTAGGTTCTTATACCCAAGACCTAGGGCCCTACACCAGGGTCTAGAACCAAGACCTAAGACCCTACATCAGAGTCTAGGACCAAGGTCTAAGTTCCGTGGTCTAGACTTTTAGGTTCTTATACCCAAGGACTAAGGCCCTACACCAGGGTCTAGAACCAAGAACAAAAGTCCGTGGTCTAGGCTTTTAGGTTCTTATACCCAAGACCTAAGGCCCTACACCAGGGTCAAGAACCAAGACCCAAGTTTCGTGGTCTAGGCTTTTAGTTTCTTATACCCAAGACCTAAGACCCTACACCAAGGTCTAGAACCAAGACCCAAGGTTCGTGGTCTAGGCTTTTAGGTTCTTATTCCCAAGACCTAAACCCTACACCAGAGCCGAGGACCAAGGTCTAAGTTCCGTGGTCTAGACTTTTAGGATCTTATACCCAAGGGCTAAAGGCCAATACCAGGGTCTAGAACCAAGACCAAAGGTCCGTGGTCTAGGATTTTAGGTTCTTATTCCCAAGACCTAAGACCCTACACCAGAGCCTAGGACCAAGGTCTAAGTTCCGTGGTCTAGACTTTTAGGTTCTTATACCCAAGGACTAAGGGCCAACACCAGGGTCTAGAACCAAGACCAAAGGTCCGTGGTCTAGACTTTTAGGTTCTTATACCCAAGGACTAAGGCCCTACACCAGGGTCTAGAACCAAGACCAACGGTTGGTGGTCTAGGCTTTTAGGTTCTTATACACAAGACCTAAAGCCCTACACCAGGGTCTAGATCCAAGACTTGAGGCCCGTGGGCTAGGCAATTAGGTTCTTAGACTCAAGGACCCACACCCATGGTCTAGACCCAAGCCCTAAGGCTCGGACTACACGAGCGGACAAAACGCCACCGATTGTACGCGCCGAATTGTGTCTGACTAGACGAAGCCGACAATCGGCGGCGGACTGACCGCGTTGCACCCGCGGGCCTGGACTACACCAAGCAGTTGCGACGCGGTTTCCGACATTCTGATTGTTGTCTTTTTATAGTTCCAATATGGATTCCATACAGGTCGGATGTGTTGCGACTGTTTTAATATTACAGCATGTTTTTATTAAAAAACGCCGTGCAAAGGGGCGTTGGTGGTCACACCCTATATTATCGCATCGTTTATAGTAACAGGGCAGTTTCACGTCATGGTCAACACGCATAGAATGTACCCAGACAAGTTTTATCAGTTTTATCGTATGTCGGTGGAATCGTTTGATGAACTGTTAGGGTTGATCGGAGAATTCATAGGGAAACGTGATAGTGTGATGAGAAGAGCAATTGATCCTGCGGAAAGACAGAAACAGATCAGAAACAGAACAGAAAGTACAACAGAAACCAGACACGTTGTATTTGCCAAACACTATTCCACTTGCCTGTAGAGTGTAGATAACAACAATAGACTCGTCCACTGTCCACTGAGGGGAGGATGGAAGGGGGCGCGGGAGAAACGCTTCCTACCCCTACGTGTAGTCCGGTGAGCCGACGATCGGCGCGCCGATTTGACGCCTCCGGAGGCGTTCGATCCGTCGGCCGCCGCATTGACGCGTCTTCGCCAGGCGGTAGAACCGCTCGTGTAGTCCACTTTATAAGAAGTCATGGTTTTAATCAATGGAGCGTACACTCGGCGGCGTTTTGTCCGCTCGTGTAGTCCGAGCCTAAGGTCATACACCATAATCTAGACCCTAAGACTAAAGGCCTTACACCATGGTCTAGTACTCGGCTTTAACCGTGTGCAGTTGTTTTTGTTTCATCCATACCTAGAGGAAAGTCAGCCAACAAGTTCTTCGGCCCAAGACCTAAGACCCACCAGCATGGTCTAGATCCTCAAGCCCTGAGGCCGTGGTTTAAGTCCTTAGACCCAATTTCTAATCCACCGTGGTTTAGATCCCCAAGACCTAAAGCTATACACCGTGGTCCTCAGGCTATACACCTTAAGGCTATACACATTATTCTTAGACCCAAATTCTAATCCACTGTGGTCTAGATCCCCATCACCTAAGGCTATACATGGTGTTCTATGTTCTTAGACCCAAATTCTAATTCCACCATGGTCTGTATACCCAAGACCTAAGGCCCTACACCATGGTCTAGTATTCGTCTTAAACCGTGCGCAATTAATTGTGGTTGTTTCGGCTATAGCTAGAGGAAACTCGGCCTTTAAGTCCTTAGACGTAAGACATAATGCCATACACCGTGATCTAGACCTAAAACCTCATACCATACACCATGGCCTAGATCCAAGACCTTAGTCCCTACACCGTGGCCTAGTATTCTTCTTAAGCCGTTTGCAGTTATCACTGTTTCGTCTATACCTAGAGGGAAATTGGCCTTTTATGTTCTTAGACCTGAGACCTAAGCTTTTACACAATGGTCTAACACTTGTTTTAAGCCGTGTCAAGTTGTGGTTTTTCATCTACAGCTAGAGGAAAGTCGGTCCTTAAGCTCTTAGACCCTAGACCTAACGCCCTACATCATGGTCTAGACCCAACCCTTAACCCATCATGGTCTAGTACTTGTCTTAAAGTCGGGTTTTACTTCTAAGACACAAGATCTAAGACCCTACACCATGGTCTAGTAATCGTCTTAAAGTCGGTCTTTACGTTCTTAGACCCAAGACCTAAGGCCATACACCGTGGTCCAGTACTTGTCTTAATCCGTGTGCAGTTATTACTGTTTCGTCTATACCTAGAGGTAAATCGGCCTTTTATGATCTTAGACCTGAGAACTAAGTTTTTACACTATGGTTTAATACTTGTCTTAAGCCGTGCGCAGTTGTGGTTGTTTCATGCATGGATAGAGGAAAGTTGGCCTTTAAGTTCTTAGACCCACGACCTAAGGCCCTATACCACATTCCAGACCCAAGACCTAAGGGCATACACCGTGGTCCAGTACTTGTCTTAATCTGTGTGCAGTTATTACTGTCTCGTCTATACCTAGAGGAAAATCGGCCATTTATGTTCTTAGACCTGAGAGCTAAGGTTCACATTCATCACCCGATTTAAAAAACGTTCGCAGGCGTTAATTAAAAAAAACATCGTCTACACATCGATTTTCAAAAACGATGCGTACACTTTTTTTTAAAAAATATCGTCTACAGATCGATTTTCAAAAACGATGTGTACACGTTAATTTTAAAAAGCATCGTTTACACATCGATTTTACCAACAAGTTAAACCTAATACCTAAATCCCAAGCATTTAAGGCATTAGACCATGGATCTGTATGTATATGACCTTAAACATTTGACCTAAGATCTAAGAATTTAACGTAAGACCTAAGCCCTAAGACCCTACCCCATGAGCTAGTACTCGTCCTACACCGCGTGGGACCGTGTAAAATGACGTGCATAAAGCCAATCATATGTATTATTTGAAAGCACAGCGCACGTGAACGCCTGTGTTTGCTGTTGGGCGTTTTAATAATTTGCGCTTTCAGGCGCAAATCATTAAAATATTTCTAGGTCGCAAATATTTCTAGGTTATGCTGGATGTAGGGTCCACCCCCTAATTGGTTACCCCAATTCCGTAATTACTATAAAAATTACTATAAAACTCTCATGCAATGAGGCTAGTTGAGGGCTCCACTCCAATACCACTCATTGTGTTCGCTGAATAACCTACGGCTCTTCGTTTAAATCCCCTTCTTAGTTCCCCTCATTTCAATATAAAAAATAAAAATAAAAAAATTGAGAGTTGTGAAATAATACTTAGCTATGTATTATTCTAGGTATTACGATCAGAATTGTATGTGTAAAAAAAAATTGGAGATACTATTATGATAACTTATGACTGGAGTGTATTTCAGAAAGAATGGAAGTGGGGAAAAATATCTGTTTTGATGGAAGTAGGTTGTACCACAAAACAGGAAGGCAAAAGAACGATATTTGTAGTTTAAGAAATATATTGGCATTCATTACAATTCCTTCATTTCAGTTTTTAATGGTGTAAAACTTTAAAATTTACCTAATTTCCTAAAATATTACTGTCAAGGCAAATAAAAAAAACTTCAAGCTTCTAAATACAATAATACAGTAGTTACTAACAAAAGTATGTTAAATAATGGTTAAAATATTAAAATTACCATACACATCAAAGGTATGAGGTTTTAGGTCTAGATCACGGTGTATGGCATTATGTCTTACGTCTAAGGACTTAAAGGCCGAGTTTCCTCTAGCTATAGCCGAAACAACCACAATTAATTGCGCACGGTTTAAGACGAATACTAGACCATGGTGTAGGGCCTTAGGTCTTGGGTATACAGACCATGGTGGAATTAGAATTTGGGTCTAAGAACATAGAACACCATGTATAGCCTTAGGTGATGGGGATCTAGACCACAGTGGATTAGAATTTGGGTCTAAGAATAATGTGTATAGCCTTAAGGTGTATAGCCTGAGGACCACGGTGTATAGCTTTAGGTCTTGGGGATCTAAACCACGGTGGATTAGAAATTGGGTCTAAGGACTTAAACCACGGCCTCAGGGCTTGAGGATCTAGACCATGCTGGTGGGTCTTAGGTCTTGGGCCGAAGAACTTGTTGGCTGACTTTCCTCTAGGTATGGATGAAACAAAAACAACTGCACACGGTTAAAGCCGAGTACTAGACCATGGTGTAAGGCCTTTAGTCTTAGGGTCTAGATTATGGTGTATGACCTTAGGCTCGGACTACACGAGCGGACAAAACGCCGCCGAGTGTACGCTCCATTGATTAAAACCATGACTTCTTATAAAGTGGACTACACGAGCGGTTCTACCGCCTGGCGAAGACGCGTCAATGCGGCGGCCGACGGATCGAACGCCTCCGGAGGCGTCAAATCGGCGCGCCGATCGTCGGCTCACCGGACTACACGTAGGGGTAGGAAGCGTTTCTCCCGCGCCCCCTTCCATCCTCCCCTCAGTGGACAGTGGACGAGTCTATTGTTGTTATCTACACTCTACAGGCAAGTGGAATAGTGTTTGGCAAATACAACGTGTCTGGTTTCTGTTGTACTTTCTGTTCTGTTTCTGATCTGTTTCTGCCTTTCCGCAGGATCAATTGCTCTTCTCATCACACTATCACGTTTCCCTATGAATTCTCCGATCAACCCTAACAGTTCATCAAACGATTCCACCGACATACGATAAAACTGATAAAACTTGTCTGGGTACATTCTATGCGTGTTGAACATGACGTGAAACTGCCCTGTTACTATAAACGATGCGATAATATAGGGTGTGACCACCAACGCCCCTTTGCACGGCGTTTTTTAATAAAAACATGCTGTAATATTAAAACAGTCGCAACACATCCGACCTGTATGGAATCCATATTGGAACTATAAAAAGACAACAATCAGAATGTCGGAAACCGCGTCGCAACTGCTTGGTGTAGTCCAGGCCCGCGGGTGCAACGCGGTCAGTCCGCCGCCGATTGTCGGCTTCGTCTAGTCAGACACAATTCGGCGCGTACAATCGGTGGCGTTTTGTCCGCTCGTGTAGTCCGAGCCTAGGGCTTGGGTCTAGACCATGGGTGTGGGTCCTTGAGTCTAAGAACCTAATTGCCTAGCCCACGGGCCTCAAGTCTTGGATCTAGACCCTGGTGTAGGGCTTTAGGTCTTGTGTATAAGAACCTAAAAGCCTAGACCACCAACCGTTGGTCTTGGTTCTAGACCCTGGTGTAGGGCCTTAGTCCTTGGGTATAAGAACCTAAAAGTCTAGACCACAGACCTTTGGTCTTGGTTCTAGACCCTGGTGTTGGCCCTTAGTCCTTGGGTATAAGAACCTAAAAGTCTAGACCACGGAACTTAGACCTTGGTCCTAGGCTCTGGTGTAGGGTCTTAGGTCTTGGGAATAAGAACCTAAAATCCTAGACCACGGACCTTTGGTCTTGGTTCTAGACCCTGGTATTGGCCTTTAGCCCTTGGGTATAAGATCCTAAAAGTCTAGACCACGGAACTTAGACCTTGGTCCTCGGCTCTGGTGTAGGGTTTAGGTCTTGGGAATAAGAACCTAAAAGCCTAGACCACGAACCTTGGGTCTTGGTTCTAGACCTTGGTGTAGGGTCTTAGGTCTTGGGTATAAGAAACTAAAAGCCTAGACCACGAAACTTGGGTCTTGGTTCTTGACCCTGGTGTAGGGCCTTAGGTCTTGGGTATAAGAACCTAAAAGTCTAGACCACGGACCTTTGGTCTTGGTTCTAGACCCTGGTGTTGGCCCTTAGTCCTTGGGTATAAGAACCTAAAAGTCTAGACCACGGAACTTAGACCTTGGTCCTAGGCTCTGGTGTAGGGTCTTAGGTCTTGGGAATAAGAACCTAAAATCCTAGACCACGGACCTTTGGTCTTGGTTCTAGACCCTGGTATTGGCCTTTAGCCCTTGGGTATAAGATCCTAAAAGTCTAGACCACGGAACTTAGACCTTGGTCCTCGGCTCTGGTGTAGGGTTTAGGTCTTGGGAATAAGAACCTAAAAGCCTAGATTACGAACCTTGGGTCTTGGTTCTAGACCTTGGTGTAGGGTCTTAGGTCTTGGGTATAAGAAACTAAAAGCCTAGACCACGAAACTTGGGTCTTGGTTCTTGACCCTGGTGTAGGGCTTTAGGTCTTGGGTATAAGAACCTAAAAGCCTAGACCACGGACTTTTGTTCTTGGTTCTAGACCCTGGTGTAGGGCCTTAGTCCTTGGGTATAAGAACCTAAAAGTCTAGACCACGGAACTTAGACCTTGGTCCTAGACTCTGATGTAGGGTCTTAGGTCTTGGTTCTAGACCCTGGTGTAGGGCCCTAGGTCTTGGGTATAAGAACCTAAAAGCCTAGACCACGGACTTTTGTTCTTGGTTCTAGACCCTGGTGTAGGGCCTTAGTCCTTGGGTATAAGAGCCAAAAAGTCTAGACCACAGACCTTAGACCTTGCATTGGTCCTAGATTCTGGTGTAGGGTCTTAGGTCTTGGGAATAAGAACCTAATATCCTTGACCACGGATCTTTGGTGTTGGTTCTAGACCCTGGTGTAAGGCCTTATGTCTTGGGTCTAAGAACTTAAAAGCCAAGACTATAGTGTCTAGCTTTATGTCTTGGGTCTGGTCCATGCGGTAGGGTCTTAGGTGTTGGGTAAGATAGATGGAGGTTGGTCTTCAAACACCCCAATCTGAATCTGACAACCATAGCTGATCATGTTTTTAAAATCAAAGAAATAAGACCTCGTTGCCTAATGTTTGCTCAATACATGAGGGGCTGGCTGTGAATCGCGGCCCCTTGTAGATTTTTAGGTCTTAAGTCTAAGGCCTTGGGTCTTAGGAATTAGATCTTAGGTTTAAGGAATTAGTCTAGTCTAAGGTGTTAGGAGTTTGGACTCAGGTGCAATGTAAGGCCTTAGGTTTGGATCTTAGGTCTAAATAGATCAGGTTTTAGTTCTAGGCTAATGGCTCATAGGTCACTTCAGCTGCTAGGTCTTAGGTCTTAAGTCTAAGGCCTCCTGGTCCTTTTCACAGGTCAAAGCCTTAGCTGCTAGGTTTTAGGGCTTTGGACTCAGGTGCAAGGTCTTAGGCTTACATCTTAGTCCCAACACATTAGGTCTAGGCTGTTGTCTAATAGGCCTTATTCACAGGTCAAATCCATAGCTGATAGGTTGTAGGGCTTTGGACTCGGGTGTAAGGCCTTAGGTTTAGATCATGGGTCCAACACATTAGGTCTAGGCTGTTGGCAAATAGGCCCTATTCACAGGTCAAATCCTTATTTGCTAGGTTTTAGGGCTTTTGACTCAGTTGCAAGGCCTTAGGTTTACATCTTACTCCCAACACATTAGGTTTAGGCTGTTGGCTAATAGGTACTATTCACAGGTCAAATCCTTAGCTGCTAGGTTTTAGGACATAAGTCTAAGGCCTTGGGTCTATGGAATTAGATCGTTGGTCTAAGGATTGATTTTGGTCCAATGCATTTGGTCTTAGGAACCATATGTAAGGCCTTAGGTTTAGGTTTTAGGTCCAACACATTAGGCCTAAGCTGATGAATAATAGGCCATATTCACAGGTCTAGCTGCTAAGTTTTAGGGGTTTGGACTCAGGTGTATGGCCTTAGGTTTGGAACTTAGGTGCAACAAATTAGGTCCTGGCTCGTGGCTAATAGGTCCTATTCACAGGTCAAAGCCTTAGCTGTTAGGTTTTTAGACTTTGTACTCAGGTGGCAGACCTTAGGTTTACATCTTAGTCCCAACACATTAGGTTTAGGCTGTTGGCTACTAGGCCCTATTCACAGGTCAAATCCTTAGCTGCCAGGTTTTAGGGCTTTGGACTCAGGTGCAAGGCCTCAGGTTTACATCTTAGTCCCAACACATTAGGTCTAGGCTGTTGGCTAATAGGGCCTAGTCTCCGGTCAAAGCCTTAGCTGATAGGTTTTAGGGCTTTAGACTTAGGTGTAAGGCCTTATGTTTAGATCTTAGGTTTAACACATTAGGTCTAGGCTGTTGGCTAATAGGCCTCATTCACAGGTCAAATCCTTAGCTGCTAGGTTTTAGGGCTTTGGACACAGGTGCAAGGCCTTAGGTTTACATCTTAGTCCCAACACATTAGGTTTTGGGCTGTTTGCTAATAGGCCCTATTCACAGGTCAAATCCTTAGCTGCTTGGTTTTAGGACCTAAGACTTGGGTCTATGGAATTAGATCGTTGGTCTAAGGATTTGATTTGGTCAAGGCATTTGGTCTTAGGAACCATGTGTAAGGCCTTATGTTTAGATCTTAGGTCTAAGAAATTAGGCCTAAGCTGATGGATAATAGACCCAATTCACAGGTTAAAGAATTAGCTGCTAGGTTTTAGAGCTTTGGACTCAGGTGTCAGACCTTAGGTTTAGATCTTAGGTCCAACACATTAGGTCTATGCGAATGGTTAATAGGTGTTATTCACAGGCCAAAGCCTTAGCTGCTAAGTTTTAGGGCCTAAGTCAAAGGCCTCTGATCTAAGGAATTAGATCTTCGGTCTAAGGATTTAGTCTAGTCTAAGGTAATTGGGCTTTAGGAACCAGGTGTAAGGCCTTGGGTTTACATCTTAGGTCCAATACATTAGGTCTAGGCAGTTGGCTAATTGGCCCTATTCACAGATCAAAGCCTTAGCTACCTTGTTTTAAGTCCTAAGTCTAAGGCCTCAGGTGTAAGGAATTAGATATTTAGTCTAAGGATTTAGTCTTGTCTAAGGAATTTGATCTTAGAAACCAGGTGTAAGGCTTTAGGTCAAACAAATTAGGTCCAGGCTGTTGGCTAATTGGTCCTATTCAAAGGTCAAAGCCTTAGCTGCTAATTCTTAGGACTTTGGACTCAGATGTAAGGTTTGGATCTTAGGTCCAACACATTAGGTCTTGCTAATGACTAATAGGGCCCATTCACAGGTCAAAGCTTTAGCTGATAGGTTTTATGGTTTTGGATTCAGGCATAAGGCCTTAGGTTTAAATCTTAGGTGCAACACACTAGGTGTAAGCTGGTGGCTAATAGGCACTATTCACATGTCAAAGCCTTAGCTGCTAAGTTTTAGGTCTTCAGACTCAGGTGTAAGGCCTTAGGTTTGGATCTTGGGTCCAACACATTAGGTCTAGGATGTTGGCTAATAGGGCCTATTCACAGGTCAAAGCCTTAGCTGATAGGTTTTATGGTTTTTGATTCAGGCATAAGGCCCTAGGTTTAAATCTTAGGTGCAACACACTAGGTGTAAGCTGGTGGCTGATAGGCCCTATTCACAGGTCAAAGCCTTAGCTGATAGGTTTTATGGTTTTGGACTCAGGTATATGGCCTTGGGTTTAGATCTTAGGTGCAACAGATTAGGTCTAAGCTGGTAGTTAATAGCCTCTATTCTCAGGTTAAAAGCCTTAGCTGCCAGGTTTTAGGGCTTTAGACTCAGGTGTAAGGCCTTAGGTTTATACCTTAGGTACAACACATTAGGTCCAATCTGGTGGCTAATAGGCCCTATTCACAGGT
This sequence comes from Neoaliturus tenellus, assembly GCA_030545055.2. Classification (NCBI taxonomy): domain Eukaryota; kingdom Metazoa; phylum Arthropoda; class Insecta; order Hemiptera; family Cicadellidae; genus Neoaliturus; species Neoaliturus tenellus. The sequence goes on along the minus strand of CM061532.1, from coordinate 150,332,303 downwards.
CAAAGCCTTAGCTGCTAGGTTTTAGGGCTTTACACATAGGTGTAAGGCCTTAGGTTTAAATCTTAGGTGCAACACATTAGGTCTAAGCAGGTGGCTAATAGGCCCTATTCACAGGTCAAAGCCTTAGCTGCTAGGTTATAGGGCTTTCTACTCAGGTGTAATGCCTTAGGTTTAGACCTTAGGTCCATCACATCTGGTCTAAGCTGGTGGCTAATAGGCTCTATTCACAGGTCAAAGCCTTAGCTGCTTCGTTTTAGGGCTCTCTACTCTGGTGCAATGCCTTAGGTTTAGACCTTAGGTCCAACACATTAGGTCTAAGCTGGTGGCTTATAGGCTCTATTCACAGGTCAAAGCCTTAGCTGCTAGGTATTAGGGCTTTGCAGGACCATTTAAATACAATAGTCCCCGGACCATTAAAATACAACAATCCCCACGACGGACTATTTACTTACGTGCAACACATTAGGTCTAAGCTGGTAGCTAATAGGCCCTATTGACAGGTCAAAGCCTTAGCTGCTTCGTTTTAGGGCTCTCTACTCTGGTGCAATGCCTTAGGTTTTGACCTTAGGTCCAACACATTAGGTCTAAGCTGGTGGCTTATAGGCTCTTTTCACATTTCAAAGCCTTAGCTGCTAGGTATTAGGGCTTTGCAGGACCATTTAAATACAATAGTCCCCGGACCATTAAAATACAATATTCCCCACGCTAGGCCATTTAAATACATTAGCCCCCATGCCGGACTACTTAAATAATAGTGCCCACGCCGGACTATTTAAATTCAACAGTCCTTGCACAGGACTAGTTCTCATGCGGGACCACCTAAATACAATAGCACGCGGGACTAGTCCCCACGCAGGGCCATCTAAATACGATAGCAAACGGACTAGTCCTTGTGTAGGACCATTTAAATACAATAGCAAGCAGGACTAGTCCTTGCGCGGGGCTATCTAAATACAATAGTCCTTACACGGGACTAGTCCTTACATAGAACTGTTAGGAAATTCGTACCATCTCATGGCGCAGTCACCCTCCTCTATCAGGTTTTTATGCCTCGGAATTCCTGAAAAGTGCTGTAAAATTGCCAAAAAGTAGGCAAAAATCACTGAAAACCGGTTAAAAATGGGTCTGCGGGTCTAGGACTGTTAGGAAATTTGTACCCCCTTATGGCGCAGTCACCCTCCTCTATCAATTTTTATGCCTCGGAATCCCTGAAAAGTGCTGTAAAATTGCCAAAAAGTAGGCAAAAATCACTGAAAACCGGTTAAAATAGGTCTATAGGACTGTTAGGAAATTCACTCCCCTCACACCCCTCATGGCCCCGGACCGGCCCTTCCTTACTACTATAACACTATATGATTGTAAAGAGTGCTTTGACGGCAAATGGCCTGTTCAAAGTATTTAAAATATTATATATAGCCTATTAAAATTAAACTGAGTGAAGAACTGGTAATCTGCTATGGTTCATGCTATTTTAATTTTAGGGGCTTTTGCCCCTATGAGCCACTAGTCTATATATATAATTCTGTAAGCCGAATTTCTTGAACAAAATTGTGAGCGTTATACAAATCGCAGAAATATGGGAGGGGTCTCAAATTAAAGGTCTCGGTCCCATACACGAGGGAAAACTATCGGCGTGTCCATAATGTTAACAGGAAATGAGAAATCACGTAAAACGTCCTCCATAAGAATAGCATGGGGATTCGAAAAACGTCTGTTTTGTGTATATTAAAACATGTGTTAGGTTTGATTTTAAAACGAGACACAGATGATAACATTGTGCGAAGATGATAAAATAATTCACACCACGAGAAGCAATCTACATATATAAATATGTAAGCCCAATTTCTTGAGCAAAATTGTGAGCGTCATAGAAATCGCAGAAAGATGGGAGGGGTCTCAAATTAAAGGTCATGTTCCCATGCACGAGGGAAAATTATCGGCGTGTCCATAATGTTAACAGGAAATGAGAAATCACGTAAAACGTTCTCCGTAAGAATAGCATGGGGATTCGAAAAACGTCTGCTTTGTGTAAATTAAACATATATTACAGTTTGATTTTAAAACGAGACACCAGATGATAGTATTGAGTGAAGAATTTGTAATTCCAAATGTCAAAAATATACCTAGTGTGGTAATACTATAATAAGACGTTTTGTTGCTTTGAGCTACTACAAATTCTACTATAGTATGATTCACGAAAATAGACCGATGAGAGTTGATACATTGTTGCCAAATTTATTCTAAAACACAATTTTATACCAATGAATGTATTCATTGTTTATACTGTATAACACATGGTAATCATAACAAAAATGACAACATTGCAGGGCGAGAGGGGGTGAGGGACAACATTGCAGGGAGGTCCTCTCTTACTATAGGAGAGTTAACCTTACATACTATTACAAATTGACTGCTGATTTTAATGTTGCTACTATAATTTAAATTGTAAAAAAACTGAGTGTGTATGCAAATCATAAAATGCTTTCTGGTCGTTGATAGAGATGCAATGGGCGATGAATTGTGGTTTGAGAAACACCTACATTATTTCCATTGTTTTGGTATTATTTTAAGACGTAAAGTGTCAAATGATCATATTGAATGACGATGACACATTAATTGATACTTAAAGTGTATCAGTTAGTGAAGTGAGCCGTGACGTTTTGCCCACCATGTGTGATGTCACGTCTCATTTGTTATAGTGTTTTTTTTTTTCTGGCCAGTGTTTTCTGTATGCTGTCATGCTGGAATATTCGGTGTTGTCTTTCTTCTTTTCACCAGCTGTGACGCAACGTCCTGAAAAAGTTCATAGGTGCCGTTGGTGAACGTAACCGCAAGACGTACAATTTTGTCGCACTGTCTCTCAAAAGAAATTTTATCAATTTAGACCTTTTCTACCAGTGATTTTTGTGCTGTAATGCGGTGATTTAAACTTCCCAACGCATCATTTTGGGGTCCAGCTGGGGACTTGGTCCCACCGACAATGCCATGCAGATGATGGTTCCGGCCTGGTCCGTCCGCCTGCCCACCTAGGGGACATACATGGCCTTGGTCCCCACTTGCCGGAGCTGCAGGCCGACGCTCTTCTTTCCAGTGCCATGACGCCATAAACGAACTACTGTGATATGCCACTCCACCAATGAACTGTGATATTTTGTTATTTATGTGTGACAGTATTTATTTATTTATTTGTAGTCTCTATGTTAGGTTAATTTCCTATTAGGAGCCCGCCCTGCGCCACAGGTCTCCGGGTGGAATTATTTTTGTCAACCTCAAAATTCGGCACGCCAATTCTTTTGTGTATTTTGTGTTTGTAAATTGTTATGTTTATTTATTGAAATTTATTTGTTGTTATTTATTTATTTATTTAATTTATCAATGCCAATTTTAAGGTTAAAGTTTCAGAAGGGGGAATTTTTTTAATTACCGTTGTTTTTGAATTTTGAATATCGATATTCTGGTTGGCCAACCTTGGTGACATTGACTTCTGGTAAAATTCTTTTGTTATCAAATTTATCACTGTGGACCTTTGATGTTCCCGATTTTGCTCTGTTTTGCTGTTGTTAATTTTGCTGTTAACTTTGGGTTAAATTAAATTGCTGGTTCCACAAGTTTGTTTTTTTGTTCTGAACTCCTGAGAGCGTTGGTGAGCCCCTCCCGTGGAGCGCCTTGGGCAAGCACGTTTCCAAAGGTCGGGTGCGCTTCCGCGGGGGTGCGGTTCAGAAGTTTTGGTATTCTGTTAGCTGAATTTTCCGAGAAACCTTTTATAGTCATTTCATAGATTGTAGGATTATAGAAGACTAGTTAAAATCAAAGACGTTTGTCCTACATACTAGAGGAAAATTCCGCAGGAAAAAACTTTACAACAAAATAGGAAATATATAAGAATGATAATTTTCTGAAAGGTTCTCCTTAAAGATTCTCCATGTAGTCGTTATTTTTTTTAAATCTGCTTTTTTAACACAAAACTAAGGGTTTTGGTTAGGAGGGATGAATATTCACGGCGAGTGAAGATGCACTTTGAGATGCTGTGTTTAAATTTTGTGACTAAAACATCAAAAATAAAAAACTGACAGGAGCTAAAAAATCAATGTTTTTTCATTGCCGCTTTTCCATGTTATATTAAAAAGCTGTCACAGCTCAATTAAGGGACTACGATTTCTTTCAAAACTTATTTTCCATAGATCGATATGAGTTAAGTCTACAACAGACAAAATAGAGCATTTACAAACGGGTGACCTATACAATATTACAGGATTGATAAGAGTACTTGGGGGCGAATGGTCTGTTCAAACGGTATTGTTAAAATATTAGGCCTATATACCTCAAAGTAAAATTAAATTTTATGGAAACCTTCGTTGTTGAAAAAATGGTAATACGTTATGGTTCATGCTATTTTAATTTTATGATTAGGGGCTTTGCCCCTATGAGCCACTAGTCACTTAACAATTTTAAAACTGAACTAAATTTTTAAAATAAGTTTTTGTTAACAATTAACCGATGTCTTTAAAATGAATAAGTACAGAACAAATGTTCTTATTTTTCATTAGTATATTAGATTCTAAAAATCATGGACTCCCAACAAACACTAAAACAAGTAACAATTTATTTTAAAAAAATCACTAAGTGGTAACAAAAATATTTTTACGAGATGCTAGTGTGCAAGGCCCTTTTTTATTTTTGTGAAAAAATCAAATGAAGACACACGTCACATGAAAAACATGCATTTATCGTTGTTACTAGGAGTATATACAAAAAGAAATATGGCATAATTTAGTGACAAAGTTTCATATTTCAAAATAAGCTTTTCAATTATGCACCGAGGTTTGGTTTCAAAATGTTGTGTTATGTTCATGTGAGCTTTTTCAAAAAAGTAAAATTTAATCATTTTTAATTTTTTACGATAAATTTGGTGTAGTGGCAAATAGTCTTTTATTAAGATTTTATTACAAACTGTTGATCTGTAAACAGCAAGGTCATCATTTGTTTTTTATTTTTTTTCGTACTCGTGAGCTTGTATTAAGATGTTAATATTTTCAAACTTCTTAAAAATATTAACATTAATAAATAGTAAAAAAAAAAAAACAATAATTGAAAACTCCATTCCTGTTTTAATTTGAATGTCGTTCTTAAATTGCTGACACGTGTCACTTGATGAATAAACTTGACATAAAATGTCAATTAAGGGATTTTGGGTTGACACTGATGTTAAAAGGTTGTCGTAAACTTTTTAGTGGATATTTTTTTTCCTCTTGGTGGCATTCGCCTTTGCAACATTATTGCTATCAACTGTGGTGTCACTTTACATGCGTGTTGTCACTACTTAATTATAGTTAGGTACATGATCAATAAACGTGAAAAACAATATCAACGATTTTCGGGGTTTATACACTGGAGCTAAATCCCCACACAGTAAAAAAATCACAGCAGATCTGCGTATTCAGTGAATTTCCATTGAAATTTCAAATTTTTTACTTTCCCCATAAAAACACCTTGGGATCGAGTATGTAGGTTTGCTGCCATGGGAAAATAGAAAATCTAAGTTAATCAATAATTCTTGAATGTAAACACAAAATTGTATCAAGCTCTGACAATTTTTATTTTCCTCATAAACCCCATATGGAGGTGAGTATATAGGTTTGCCGCCATATGGGTTTTGTAAGCAAGTATTAGTTAAACCCTATCTAGATAATGTACATACCAAATTTGATTAAGTTATGACAATAAATAGGTAAGATATAGGGTGTTCTTGATTTCCCATAAGAATAACATGGAAAACACATTTTTGGATTTTCTACGTAACCATTTAAGCTAAGTTAAAAATTCAAAATACTAAATTGTTTGTTTTTTAAGCTTTTTTAAATGGTTGTAGTAAAAATTCATGAATTTTGAAAATTGAGGTCCAAAAATACCAAAAACCCAATTGTGACCCCTTTGAAACCCCATAAAACCCCGTTCCCATAACCCGACAATGCTGGTTCGCGAACTCATGAAAATAGGCCTGGTCTTACACCTTCATACCAAATTTGATCAAAATCGGAGGTCTGCTTCAAAAGTTATCTTTACCACGGACACACACACACACACACACACACACACACACACACACACACACACACACACACACACACACATCTATATAGATATAGATATATATAGTTATCCTCTGATTTACATATATATCAAAATGAACGAACGGTGTTATTGGCTTCTGGGGACCTCAAAACGAAAAAGTAAAGTAGTCCCGGGCTTAGGTCTTACCATGGCTACTACCGTAATAGCGTATTCCCTATAGGGTAATTCGCTAAAATGTACATAACTCGATAAGTGAAGCTTATGCTGCAGCTTCTCAAAAGCCTCTCCGTCCCATTGTCTTTGGCCTGCGTTTGAACACCGAAGTTGTAAAAGAACGACCCTTGCTCCGGCTCTTATTGACATTTGCAATTCCCGAGCAAGAGGGAATATTTGAACTCCTCTGTTCTCCTCTTGCTTCTCGCTATTGGCTTAATTTTGAATTTCCTCCTGGGAGAAGGATGATGTTGAATTATTTTAAGGCTATAGACACTTTTAAGGCTTTAAACGTTTACCAAAATAAATTGTTAGGTATCATGCCAGTGTTTTACTTGTTTTCACTAAATTTAAACTGGATGCTATTGGACACAGCTTTTAATGGAACGTTCTGTTTGTACTTAAACTTATTGACGACAGTGCAGAGGAAATTTTGAATAAATTGTGGAGAGTTATAAATAAAATATTGTTGATATAAAATAATATTTAATTGATATCCGCAAATTTAAAATTGACTTTAAATCATTATTCAATTAAAGTTCAAACGTCTCTAACTTTTACGAAAAAAAATAAAAAATTTAATAGTTAAATAATTGAAAAAGGATAAAAATTAAATAGTAAACAATAAAATAACACTGTAGTTTATTAGGCTGCTAAAGGTTTAGACCTAAGTAAAGAATTAAATTGTTATGAATAAATGGTGGAGAGTAATAAATACAACATTTTTTTATAATTTAATATCAAATGGATATCCGCAAATGTTAAATTACGTAAAATTAACACTTGATCAAAGTTCAAACGTCACCAAGTTTCAAGTAAAATAAATATAAAAATTTTATAAATTATAAATGACAAATTAAAAAAATATATATTACAAAATAGTGAAATAATTGAAAAAGGTTAAAAAGTAAAGAGGAATCTCCAAGCCCAACACCGGATTTGAGTGTTTACGCCGTGTTGATTCACCCCTAACTGCTGCTGCTGCTGCTGCTGCTGCCGTTGCTGCCGCTGCTGCTGCTGCTGCTGCCGCTGCTGCTCCTGCTGCTGCTGCTGCTGCCGCTGCTGCTGCTGCTGCTGCTGCCGCTGCTGCTGCTGCTGCCGCTGCTGCTGCTGCTGCCGCTGCTGCTGCCGCTGCTGCTGCTGCTGCCGCTGCTGCTGCTGCTGCTGCTGCTGCTGCCGCTGCTGCTGCTACTGCTGCTGCTGCTGCTTAATGTCATGGCCGTATGGCTTCTCAAACGTTGCTCTAGGCACATTTTGAAACCTTTCACCAAACTAGTAAATTTTTTTCTAGACCGGGACTTTCCCGTCGTCACTTAAACCCTCGAAGGTCATTCCGATTTTCAAAAAAAAAAAAAAAAAAAAAAAAAAAAAAAAAAAAAAAAAACTATTGTTCGATTCCCAGTAATTATTGCCTAATATAAATTCTACCAGTTCTCAGTGAGGTTTTCGAAAAGCTTTTCCTCGAAAATCTCGCAAGTTTTCTCGAACTTACTGAAATTATTTCGAATTATCAATTTGGATTTTAAAAATCCAAGAACACAATCAATTAATGCAGTTGCAAATTTCGTTGAAACAGTTATCGATGGCCTTGAGAGGCGAGAAAGTGTGCTTAGCATATTTTTTTCGACCTTTCGAAAGAATTTGACTGTGTGCATCATGCGACAAAAAGATGAGACATCAAACGTACAGCTCATAAACATTTACATTGTTACACATATTACCTGAAAAATACTTATTGGTTATTTATTTGTAAGTAGCATAGTACTGTCTCAGTATGTTATCTGTATTTTATCTTGTCTTGAAGAACGATTGGCCGCGTGTGATTTACAAATGGGAACAGAGTACTCGACTGACCATCGTCGTAGCTACAGCCATTCAAACATACTACATACAGCCATTCAAAGGTTCGACGGTAATCCACAGAGGAACGCCGAGACATCCGTGGAGCCGAACCCTGCACTGAGCTGAGGGGGTGGTGAGAGAGTTAGCTAGGGGGGAAAAGACAAGAGAAATAGGGGTAAGACAGTGCTGTGGAGGGGAGACTACCTAAGGCCACTGCAAAACCTTCCTGGTGTGGACTTTCATTTGTGGAATTTCATTAATAACGCTTTGATGATTTTTGCCGATGGACAGGTTTTGGTGCCGACTTTCATGGTTGCCACCCATTTTCTGGCCTGCCCCAAAGGTGACTCACGTCCTACCTGAGTGGCCGGTTCCAATGTGTTCAAATTGAAGACTCAACTTTCCAGAGAGAAGAGATGGTTCAAGGTGTCCCTCAGGGATTCATCTTAGGACTAGTTATATTTCTGCTGTATGTATTAGACCTAAATCAAACTGGTTCATCAATCCAGAATGGAGAGAAGATCCAGTACGCAGGTGACAGATATCTGCATCTAATCCCACTCATTCATTGACCTCAACTCGTGCATTCAGATATTTTCCAAAATAAATCTGAGAGCAAACCACTCTAAATCAAAAGTGAAATTTTGCCTTCAGTATCGGGAATCAAACCTGCCTCTTGCAGTCATAGTGAATGAAGACCTCCGAGAGGAAACTAATTCCAAAAAATTTTTGGGAATGTACATTATCAAAGGTCTTACTTGGAAAGACATGTTGATGACGTAGGTACAAGAATCTCTTCTGGTATTTTTGAATTGCGTAATTTATCAAATTTTGCTCCCAGGAATTACTCTGGGCCTATTTTGGCCTTATGTATGCCCACATTTAATATGGAGTATGTGCCTGGGGTGGCTGGGCTTGAAACAGACTTGAGAGAGTATCTCGATTGCAGAAAAATAACCAGTAAGAATCATTTCAAAATTAAAACCAAGGGAATAATGTAAAGACGCTTTTAGGGAGCTTGAAATAATATAACATTGCCTTTTCTCTACATTTTTGAAGTGGATGTCTACTGCAGATATAAATTCTCACTTTTTCAAAACGGTCACATCCACTCCTATTATACAAGGGACAGGCCTAATCTTAGAACACAACAACACAGAACTGTAGCTTTTAAGCATTTGCCTCCGTAGTTCGGAATAAAAATTCTAATCTATTATTATTATAAAAAGAGTAGGGCCTACAGTAAGGATGTAGCAATAATGGTTTAAAGGAATATGCTTACTTTTTCAGACGCTCTAACTAAAATCATAGTTTACCCTGGAAAATATATTTTTTTGTTATTAGTATTTGACGTTTTGGACTTTTGCATTTGTTCATGAAATATTATTATCTGGCATTCTTGGTATTTTGTACTTGATTGAAACTTACACACTGAAATTTGCATATTGGATACTAAAGAAATATTTTTATAAAACTTTAAGTAGTAATATGATGCACTTTCATCATTGATACACCTTTGCCATCACACTGCATTAGAAACCGACGTTCGTTTCTTTATTTCATACGGCAAACACCATTTTACGAAGAAAAGGATCTAAATGCAGATAATTCAAAATGACAAATACAAAACCATTACATGCATGAAAACTGTCCAATAAATAACTTAAATACTAGACATGCAGTTCATTCAGTTTGGCAGCTAAAACTATTATTATGAATAGTCGTCTATTGCGGTTTACGGTAAAAAGTAAACACTGCATGTTTTAGCGGTTTCTGGAATTGTGACGCTGAGACAATGATTGTTGGAACCACAGCACTTGGATTGTTTCGTAAAATGAAGTTTTCATTGGATTTAATCAATGTAAATAAATCGGAATAGTTAAGAATTTCTACAAATAATCAAATTATTATCAAACGTAAATATTTCAGTACAAAAAAAATGAAATAAAAATTCTTGTTGATATCCTAGTTAGAGTTATTTTATAGTTGAACTACGAAAAATAAGGAAAGTACGAGTTCAAAATAAATTGAGCAAATTATCGAGAGCTGAAAATTTAGGTTCCGGTCTACCTGAGCCCGAATGCCGCCTCGCGGCCGCGGTCGTGGCGCTGGGCGAGTTCCATGGATGATGAGGTTAACGGGAGTGGTGTTTTAAAATTAACTCATTATGATAGAGATTGACTCTCAACTTTTTCTAAAAGTTGAAAAAAGGATCTCGTCTTCTCTGGTTTTAGAATTTTTAAATAGCATTTCTAATTTCAGTTATAACTGTCTTAAATCATCTGTTTTTTCTCGCTGCAAAAGCAAGGGTTTTTAGCGAATTTCCCTATAGGGAATCCAGTGGCACGGTCGTGTCACGTCGCCAAGTCCCACCCAACCAAACAGACGACGCGTGCCTATATAGACACGAAGCAGAATACTGCCAATTTTCACTTCTCAAAAGGTCACAAAAAGGCTACAATTGACCCTATTTCAATTTCCATCCATCTAACTGGGTTAATGAACACTAAAAATCACCAAGCTTTCTTTAAAAACTCTCAGTATAGTAAAATATATGCGTTCAAAATTAGCCTTAAAAAAGTCAGAAATGTGGTTTCCTACGTGCACAACAAACTTTTTAATTTTTAAGCAAAGCTACAGCCTTTATCACTGATGGGAATCTCACAAAACTTCGCAGGAATCTTCGTATTTGTACGTAGTACAAACCTTTGTGTACAAAGATAAAGTTTATTCACTTTAAATATCACAAAATAAAACAAATATGAGATTTCTTAAAGCACTTTGTTTACATTTCGTAAATTTAAAAGGTAAACAAATCAGACATTTGAAATTATATTTTGATTCGTTTAAAAAAACCAAGTAAAACATCTGGTATCATATTCGTTTATATGATCAGCTGACATTTATAGATTGTGTTATACCAAAAATTATTTTACTTAAAATTGTTTTGGCTTTCGTACTAGCCAACAAATTAATTCAAATTATCTGTATGACTGAATTTAAAAATAAAATGTTTTGATCTTCATGTAAAATGTTTTAAAGAAAATTTTTATTTTCAATGTTGCTAACTCTGCAATGCATAAAGTAAAAAAAAAAAAACATGAAGACATAAATATTTATGTAAACTAGTGACGAAGAGACTATACGGTGCCAAAAAAGATTGATCATCCTCCTCCACCTATGCATCAATACGTGCATTAGTTTTTTTGTTAACTTTTCAGTGACAACTGAACCGATCTTCACGATTTATGGGTGAAGTAAGGAATTATGTTACATTTGACAAATAATCATAAAATTAACAGGCGTAATTTCTCATAAAGTTACGCTCTATTGCCCTTGGAATGTTTGGTTTGGACCAAGGCCAACTACACACCAGGCCGGAATGCCCCCCACCACTTTTGTTAAAACGTCACACTACTGGTGCGCCAGCTGATCTGGAAGGATACAATTTTGATGCAATTCCCCGAATAATTGCCTGGAAATCCCCTAAAATAAACAAATATTTACCCACATTCCGCTTAAATCCCCGAAAATTGGGATAAATTACCTGCTTTGGGCAACACCGATCAGCTGTCACACCACTGTTGTGACGTCATCTCTCTGAGCACTCCGGCCTGGTGTGTAGTTGGCCTTGTTTGGACCAACGCATTTCTTGGGCAGGAAATAATACCGGTAGGCCACCCCCTAATGACAGGGTTGATGTACCATGTTGTATGGCTTTATCTGCGTAGTGTTCAGAAAATGCATGGAAAGCCTACTTATTGTACTCCCTGAAAAATCCTGCTAGAGGAATTTTGGAACTAGAAACTGTGGACGTTTCATAAATCACAATGTACAGGCGTTGGTGCGGTGAATTATAAAAAATTTCCAATATGATATCAATCTAAATTAGTGGATTGTTTGGTGATTGACTAATGTTTATATTAAATATGACATAATATTCAAATAGAGTGATATTATGGTAATGATGCGATAAAAATCATATACGTAGCAACATTGCTTCGTCCATTCTCTTAATCAGATGTGCAATATTAAATCTTTATAGCTTGACTTACGTTTACGGCTTCACACACAGAACCCCAAAATGTTAAGGAGCAGAACTTTAGAAGAAAATAACTAGGAATACGCTCCGATGTCTGTCCCGTACAAGAATCTTTTACTCACTTTTTGAGTTATTAAGTGACGCTTTTTATGGGTTTTTTTTAGGGAGAGGTAAGAAAAATGCATTACGCACACAGGTGGCAAGTCTGTAGTGTGGGGCTCCCCTAAAAATGGGTTTACCCACTAAAAAACCTCCTCTACTCTTTAGGATTCTAACCTGGAATTGTTTATCACATTACGTCAGGCTAGGCCTAAATTTGGCTAACGCCGGTGGGGCTTACTCCTTATCCAGCCACTCGATCAAGGGATCTGGGCCACTTCGCGGTCCAGATCGGTTTCTTTTCCAGGAGGATGCCCCGGACGAACTGTGATAAACAATCCCAGTTTTCCTCATCCTCCAAGATCTTTTGGCAGACCGAGTCCACCGAAAATGCACCAAAAAATTTGTGTGGCCTTCAGGCGGGGCCCTTCCCAACGGGGGCAGCGGAAGAATGTGTGTTCCGCATCGTCGGGATCGCCCGGGCAATAAATGCAGTCCGGTGAACCGGTCTTGCCCATCCGGTTCAGGTACGACCGAGATAGCCATGAATTGTCAAGAATTGGCTGCCGTTCCACCCATGGTTGGACGTGCTTGATAAGTCGCGCAGTCCATCGTCCTCGGGTGTCGTGCTCCCAGCTGTGTTGCCACTGCTGGAAGGTTCTGGAGCGCTCTTCTGTTCTTGCCGTGTCCTTTTAATCTCGCCTTGTCTTTGATAAATTGCCTTCCTCTCTCCTGCCAAGAGCTTGACAGGGATAACTCCGGCGACCACCAGGACGGCAGGCTCGGACACTGTCCGGTAGGCGGAACACACCCCGAGCGCCCCTCGACGTTGAACCCGGGCGAGTCGCAACCTGTAGGCCTACTACTCTTTATCGAGAGCGTCTGCTCACACCTCTGCTCCATAAAAAAGCACGGACTGAACCACGGACATCAACAGACGTCTTCTGCTGGATCGTGGAACCCCGACATTGGCCATCAGCCTACTAAGGTAAGTGACTACCTTAGCGGCCTAGTCCGCCGTACGGAATATCTGATCCCTCCAGCTTAACTTGGTGTCCACCATAATCCCGAAGTAGGCCTACTTAGCAGCACGAGTTGATTGGACCACCTTCCTTCCCACTCGGAACGGAACGACGGTCTCCATCCTCTTCTTTGTAAGGATCACAATCTCCGTCTTACGGAGAGTACGCGAGAGAGCGTGATCGAACATCCATGTGTTGACCACACGCATGACTCGGTTCAACTTTAGTTGGGCCAGCTCAACGTTGCGTGCGACAATGAGAGCTGCAACATCATCGGCGTACCCAACCAAAGTGGTTTCCTCAGGCATCTCCAACCTCCCAATGAGCAAAAAAATGGGTTTAAAACTGTTTTAAAATAAGTTTGAAACTCGTATTAAAACTGTTATCACTATAAGTACAGTTAACAACGTTTTCGTATTAATACGAGTTAAAAATTGTTCAAAACTCTATTAAAAAAATTTAAAACTTCTATTAAAACAATTTTAAAACTTCTATTAAAACAGTTTAAAACTGTTATAAAAACAATTTAAAAACTGTTATCAAAACATTTTAAAACTGTTATCAAAACATTTTAAAGCAGCAAAAAGTTTCTGCCGCTGGCAGGATTTGAGCCCATGACCTCTAGATTCCCAAGCCGCAACCCTACCAACTACGCCACGCTGCTCACTGCTACATATGATAATTGTCACACTACTTGGCCAGTTGATACCCAAGTTTCTTTGCGTTGATCAAATTAAACGCATTTCCCGTGGCCTAGGGCCTATATATTTGTATGTCTTCCCAAATAGGTCTTAAACTAGAGTTCCCTTACATGTTAGTTTCATGTGTAAATGTTTAACAAATTGCAGTTATCTCAATTGATGTAAAACTTTTGACTGTGTGATCAAATACTTTACATAATTTTTACATCAAAATGATGTCAAGTTTTTAACGAGTTCAATTGTTTTAAACAAATAACAATGTTCTCTTGTTGTAAAAGACTTAAAGAAATTTTTTCTTCATTTATTACATTACCTTTTAAATTTAAGAATGCAAAATTTTTACATCATTTTGACGTCAATACTTGATCTACTTGACAATACTTGATCTAATACTTGATCTATTACTTGATCTAATACTTGATCTATTTGTCAATACTTGATTTTACTTCAACATCAATTTGACGACTTTGATCACTTTTTGACGTCAAATTGACAACGTGTGCTATGTGGATACGTACTTAACAATTTTTATGCTCGTATGAAAACTTATATTAAAACAAGTTTTTTATAACTGATATCAAAATTATTTTAAAACAATTTTAAAAGTGTTTAAACTGTTAATAAAACTTGTATTGATATAAGTTTATAAACTTGTATTAAAACAATTTCAAAAGTGTTTAAACTGTTATTAAAATTTGTATTGATATGAGTTTATAAACTTGTATTAAAACAATTTAAAAATTTTTTAAAAGTGTTTAAACTGTTATTAAAACTTGTATTGATATGAGTTTATAAACTTGTATTAAAACAGTTTTAAAAGTGTTTAAACTGTTATTAAAACTTGTATTGATATGAGTTTATAAACTTGTATTAAAACAATTTTAAAAGTGTTTAAACTGTCATTAAAACTTGTATTGATACGAGTTTATAAAACTTGTTTTAAAACAATTTTAAAATGATTTAAAACTTGTATTAAAGTTGTTTTAATACCAAACTTATATCAAAATATTTTGAAATTGTATTAAAACAATTTTAAAACAGTTTCCAACAATTTTTATGCTCATTGGGCTCAGGAGGCTGTCATAGGCAACGTTTCAGAGATCCTGGCCGAGTATTGAATCTTGCACGGCACCAGAAGTGACTTCCATCGTCCACGTTCCGTCCCTTGTGTCGTAAATCAGGCTTCGAGAGCGGAGATAATCCGCAAAAAGATGAGTCGCAACAGATATGCAGGAACGCGAAAGGTGTTGCGAAGCGCATCCAGCATATCGACCCACCTCGCCGAGTTAAAGGCATTCTTGACATAAGCGTAACAAAGAAGCACTACTTAGCGAGAGAAATGGTCGTGGCTCTCGGCTCTCTTCACAGCTCTCTGGACTTCGGTGATAGCGTCAATCGTTGACCGTCCCTTTCTGAAGCCGTACTGACGGGGGCATAAGTACCTAGCAGCTTCCACGGCAGACGTCAGGCGGGAACGGATCAGCTTCTCGGGCAGCTTCCCAGCCGTGTCCAACATGCAAAAAGGCCTGTGGGACGACGGCAGCTCGGGATCACCTTTGCCCTTGCTGATGAGTACAAGTCTGGCGGTTTTCCAGGGAGCCGGAAACACCCTTTCTACCAAACAGGCGTTGTACATTCTCAACAACAAATCAGCATTAATTGAAAATACTTTCTTTAAAGCCTCGCTGGGAATCCGTCCGGGTCAGGAGCCTTGTTGCTCTTTAGGGAGAGAACGGAGGTTTCCATCTCCTTGAATGTGAAGAGTGGAACGTCATCTAACCGTCCAAAGTCAACCGGCGTACATCCTAGGCCTAGCCTACAAATACAAACAATGATTTTAGCTAAGACCTCAAAACAAGCAAGTAACTTAATAATAATTATGCTTATAATATTAAAGGTAAATAGATTGTAGAGCGAAAAAACAATACAATTTAAAAACCATGATTGCAAATTAATAAAAATCAAGTAATGTAAGTATTGTAGAATTACGCTTACTTAACACTTAATGCATATTTTGTTACCTGAGACATAGGCTACAATGGCACAACACATTCTAATTAGTTGTTCAATTTAAATCTTTCTCCCAAATAGATATTTGTTGTATCCCATAAATTAGTTAATCGCATAATTCCGTACGACAGCAATTCATTCCACATCAACATGCCTATCTTTTGGTATAATTTATAACTTCAACAAGTAAACATAAGTGTTGATCTATTTAATTTAACAAAATAGGTCTGTCAAAATATCAATTAAATTTTATTTAAAAACGTAGCATAACGGGGAGCAGATATAAACAAGCAAAGGTTATGTTAATATGTTGAATGTTGTTTTAAGCAAACACAGCGACAACTCAGCTGCGATGGGGGAATATAAACTGATCATAGCAACTACATTAGTCAAATCATGTAGCCTAAACAACTAAAGTTCTGTCAAAAATTCCGGAAAATAAGCTTTTTTAATACTTGAAAATAATTGCTCGATTATAGTTTATTACCTAGTTTAAAATACTTAAAATCTAACATGAGAATTTCATTGAAATCAAATTAGTAATAAAAAAGCCTTTTGGGGGTCTAAAATTCGCCTAAGAGAAATTTAAAGTCGATCGAAAAGAATTTTGTACTCTATGTTCCATATAGTAAAAAATTCAATGAAGCCATTTACTAAGTTTCATCAATATCTGTAAATTGCTAAAGAATTTTGCCTATTCTCCATATGATTAACATGGGAAAATAGTCGGCCTATGCAGGTTTGCTGCCATGATAAGCATAAAAACCAAGATTTCTTCCCATACATGGATGAATCTCAACTAAATGATGCTAAATACCAAGTTTCATCCAAAAATATTGGTTAATAAGTGAAACATTAACACATCCTTATTCTCCTAAGATTAAGATTGGAGCTTCAAAATACAATGTACTGTCTTTAGACTTTTTAATATCTCGGTAACCAATGGAGATAGAGCAAAACTTCAAAATACTAAATTGTGTGTTTTTTGAGCTGAATCCAATGGTTAAAATAAAAATTTAAAATTTTAAAAATTTACATACCGGTATGAAAAATGCAAAAAACCCATTTTTGGGGTACAAAACCCCCCAAAACTACCCCTTCCGGTAGGTCGATATGTCTGGTTTACGAACTCATCCAAATAAACGTATATAATAATTTATATATAAATATATATAAATTATATATATATATATATATATATATATATATATATATATGAATGACTATTATTTTTGGTCTCTGGGCACCTAAAAACGAAAAGTAACATTGTCGCAAGCTTAGGTCTTACCATGAGACCTACGGTAATAGCTTATTCCCTATGGGAAATTCGCTAAAAAGCAATTGAACATAACTGAAAGACTTGAAAAAGTTTAGAGTATTAAATGAATGAGTTAATAATGAATTATCTTGTTGAAAAATCTGGCATTGTAAGTTTTAAATTGTGAAACAGATAGAAAGACTTTTTGTAAATTCCCATACAGTATAAATTTGTCAGCGAAATAAAATTTATTATTATTATTATTTCCTTAGTACAATTGGGAAAAATTACTTTTTGATTCATATTTGGCGGGTGCAGTTTCTTAACTGGGCTAAATACAATACTATCAAATGAAAATATCGAACGATCCGATCAATATGGTACTTTGTACCGGCATTCTGATCCTAATGGAACATAAACTAATCTCCATGAATATGAAGTACCAACCTATGGCCAGGAAAGTTAAAATTTGAGAGTAGACCACACATAAGTATGATAGCCTACATTAGAAACTGTTTTTCTTATATGTTATTTAGAAAAAATTAGGCCTGAATTGTTATTATCACTATTAGTATTTTGATTTTGTTGCAATAATTATATAGAGCCTATAGGTTATATTTTTTATGTAAATATTAATATAAAAAACCAAACAAAACAGGGGTACCGTAGTTAGTTACAGTGATTGTCTTAGTTATTTAGGTCTAGATTGAATCGATAGTTAGTACAATGGATATGTCAATATGTCAATCACATGGATAATTTGTAAATACATCCTAGGCCTATAAATAAATGCATACAAACAATGATTTTGACTAAGACCTCAAATCAGGAATCAAGAAGCTTATTATTCCATACGTTAGATAACATCATTTGGTACATTTGGTACAAACAAATAAGCTTATAGGCCTACCATTAAAAGTAGATTATAGAGAAAAAACAAAATCAATACAAGTAACTAGTTAAAATTCATTATACAAAATAAAATTGATTGTAAAAATTCAATTACCACATGATTGCAAATGAATAAAAAACCAAGTATGAAGAATTTATAAGCTTACTTAACACATAACGTATATTTTGTTACCTGAGACATAGGATACAATGGCACAACACTTTCTAATTATTAAGTTACTTGTTCCATTTAAATTTGTTTCCAAATATTAGATGTATCACATAAATTAGTTAATCGCATAATTCCGTTCGACAGCAATTCATTCCACAACATGCCTATCTTTTGGCATAATTTAAAACTTCGGCAAGTATACATCGGTGTTGATCTACTTAATTTAACAAATAGGTCTGTCAAAATATCAATTAAATTTTATTTAAAAACGTATCTTAACGGCGAGCAGATGTAAACAAATTTGAAGAGGTTGAGGTTATATTGTTTTCAGCATACACAGCGACAACTCAGCTTCAGCTGCGATAGGGGAAAATAAACTGATCATAGCAGCTACATTAGTCAAATCATGTAGCCTAAACAATTAAAGTTCTGTCAAAAATTCCGGAAAATAAGCTTTTTTAATACTTGAAAATAATTGTCCGATTATAGTTTATTACCTAGTTTAAAATACATAAAATCTAACTTGAGAATTTCATTGAAATCAAATCAGTAATAAAAAAGCCTTTTGGGGGTCAAAAATTCGCTTAAGAGAAATTTAAAGTCGATCTAAAAGAATTTTATTCTCTATGATCCATAGAGTAAAAAATTCAATTATTCTTAGGTTGTCTTTATTTAAAAATAGTTCTATGTAGTCTGAAAATTTCGCTTGTAGAGTTATTCAGGGAGTAAAAGTGCAGTAAATATTTTGAACACTGCAAATGGAGCAACAAAACTTGGTACATCAACACTGCACAAACTTATGACTTAAGCAATATTTGTTTTACATCTCGATCTTAAAGACGAGTTCGGAGGCGTTGGTGACCAAGACTTAAAAGACCTTCAAATTAATAAATAACTCCTGGCATATCCCTTACGGTATTCAGCATGGGGCCATACATTAGTATTTTAATCTATTAAAGCAGCTAAATAGCTAAATTCTACCGTATAAACGACAGCAGTTGTTCCTATGTAAGCCAGACAAACGAATAAAAACAGTGTTCTGTTCAACTTTAAAGCTTTTAATTAAAACTGTTTTCCTACTTCATGATTTTATTGTTAAAACCCAAATGGCCAAACATGATAAAAAATAATGATATCATACCCAAAAACACAAAGTGTTGAGGGGTTGCCAAGTCCTAAAAAGGTATGATATCAAAATTTGTTCCAAGTCAATGCCATTGGTGTACACCCATTTATGTCCAATTAGATGTACAAATAGAATTGAATAATTTTTATTACAGCAGTTTGAGAATTAAGCAGGTATGGTTGATGTGGTTGGCAACAATAAATGAAGCTTGGCAGTTTTTTGGCAATCAGTTTAGTATCAATATCAATATTAGCAGTAAAGATCTTTCAATAGTTAACTATACAACAGTAGTAGGGAATGGCTACAGTTGGCTCAGTTCAAGGTCATTGGTTGGAAGAGGCAGGTGTGGGGTTGGAAGTGTGGGGTGACAGTGATGGATGGGTTTGGGAAGTGGGTCAAGGTCATTTGGAGGGGTTTTTAAAAAAGTGGGAGCCGCAGGGGCTCGGTGGGGTTTGGGAGGGGTGGGGCGGCTTCGGGGTTGGAGGTTTTAGTTTATTTTTAAAATTAAATCAAAGTCGTGTTCTTGTGCAGAGAGGTGTTGGAGTGCCGTCCACTGGTGAGGGAGTGGTAGACGCCGAAGGTGGTGGCGAAGAGAAGGTAGACGCACAACATGCACAGTACGCATTTGAACAGTTGCAGCAGGCGAACCATCCCTTGTTGATTTTCCGTTTCCAATTGCAGCCTGTTGATCTCTAGTTTGAGTCTGTCCTCTTCCAATTGTGTTTTAAGTGAAAAATCATCCATCATGTTTGTGTGCTTGTTTTAATTTCTGTAGGTGAAACGGGAGCGGTGTTGACGGTCGGAAAGTTGGCGATGAAATGAGAAAGGAAGATGAGGACAGGGCATATTCACTGGAAAGTGGTGGGGGGTTAAAAAAAACAGTTGTGTGTCCGATCAAACGTCGTCGTCAGCTGTCGGTGTAGTTTTGAGGATGCAGGAGTGAGTTTTAGCAAACTATCTTCATCTTCAGTCTCAACTCTATCGCATGTTGGACAACCGTAAGCAAGTTCCAAATTCATAGTGATGCAGTGGAATTTGTCTATAATATCTTCTAAAGTTTCCATTATATCTTTTAAATCATGTCTTGTTCTAATTACAAAAGTAGATTTCATTAGTGCTAGCGGATCGTTGTTCATCGTACGGGAGTCGGGAAACAAATGGTGAGCGTCAGTCAGCGGCTCGCTTATATGCGGGCAAGAGTGGTGGAGGGGGAAGTGGAGGGGTGGTGGCGTGGTGGGGGAAGTGGAGGGGTGGTGGCGTGGTGGGGGAAGGGTGATATACCCCCATGCGAATCGTTGGCCAGCGCATTTCGCAGCGAAACGCCGTTCGGGTAGGTAGTAGGAGGTGTACTAAGATAACCATTAGTTGTATTTTTAAGTTAGGAATACTAATAATGTTTGTAAATTAAATATTAAATTTATATTTAACCAGAGCTTGCATTTCTTGTTCCTCGTTGTTTAATTCAACAATTTTAACACCATTAGTTGTCTGTTCCTCTTCCTCTGCACTTTGCGACGATGAAGACATGGAGGTGGCAGAAGATGATGATGAGGATGAAAATATTTTGGTAGGATTGACGTATTGCACTGTGATGTTGATCCATCTTAAAGGATAGTTATCAATGAGTGTGAGTAAGTTTTGGAATAGTTTTTCCATCTCTTCTCTGTCGGTAATTAAATGTTGAAAGGAAATGAATTTATCATCCATGTTGTTCTCAGTGCGAGTAATGAAATAAGAATGAGAAGCGTATCGAATGATCCGTAGAATATATGTTGTAAAAAATAAGTGGTGGGGGTAATCTCAAGGTCAATCAAATGGAGTTTTAAAAAAGGGCTGCAGTCAGTGACTACAGCTATACATCTGAAGCTTCAACAGGATCAGTAGACCAATCTGATCTGTACTTGCACGCACTTATGATGCATGTACAAAAGTCGTCTTTATAATATGCATTGCACTCTCGACAATTGACAAGTTTTTCCGGATGAAATTTGATACACCTCTGGGGACAGCAAGTGTGGAAGTATCGTGATTTATAAATCTTGATGGTTCGCAATTCCGGTGGTGGTAGTTGCTTTGTCTTGCATTTGCAGTAACAGGATCCGAAGAATTCACACTTTGTACAAGCTAATCCGTCTACCATCCATCTTCCTAAATTGTTGCATTTTTGTTCACAACAGTAGCGCGGTGCGTCCTCGTTTTTCTTCTCTTCCATGTTGACGCTTCTAAGTGTTGGCAAGAAATGAAGTTGTATAGTGTAGGATAGCGTGTTTTATAGACTAGGAAAAGTGGTGGGGGTAATCTCAAGGTCATCCAAATGGAGTTTTAAAAAAGATCATCTTACAAGTGTAAGATGTATTTATTTAAGATACTGAGTTTTGATCTTCTTTTTCTTTCTTTACATCTTGTTTGTATTTTTCTTTTTCTTCTTTAGCCATGGCGATGAGATCTTCAGTGGAGAGTGGATGTACTTCAGGAAATTTTAGAATTAATTTTGGTTGGAACCCCTCTTTAGTCAATACTTGAAGATCGGACGTCATTTGTTCTACACTTTGATAGTCTTTTCCGTAGATTTTTCCATTAAATTCAATCATCATTCTGTACAACATGGTATTAGTAGTTGTTTTCGCTGCGTCAGTTGGAGAGCAAATGATGATTCTGTTAGGTTACACGGTCCTTTTATAGATGCTACAGCGACCACTTGATATTATTTAACATTAGTAATATTTCTGGAACTTAACATTACTTTGAGTAGATGGTGTTGTAGTTGAAGGTTGTGTGGAAACGAATACTTCTTCATTGCAGAACTTCTGTTTAGGAAACATCCTCATGTTGTTAGAGTAAACATCAATATTTAAACGATAACCACCGGCAAGTAACACTCGCAGTTCATTAGTAAAATCGTCGAGTTCTTCAAAAGTTGTAATGGTGATGGTATCATATGATGCACACTTAACCTTAAGAGACATGTTGTTATTCCTAATAACTGGAGAGCCAACAGAGATGTGTACAGCACGAAAGGTAGTCGTAGACTGATGAGATCCTCAAGAAAAATACGGCCTTTATATACCCTCGAAACTAGGTCAAGGTCATCCAAACGTGTTTTTAAAAAAAGCAACATATCGATAGTGCAGAAACACTATCGATATGTTGCCTTTTCTTATTTTTTTTTCATTTTTATTTTTTATTTATTTAAAATCAGTTACACACATGTACAACAATATATATAAACTACAGACTAGTTGCTAGTAGGCATAACATGAAGTGTAAGTTCAGTAGAGTTGGTTCCGCTAGGACCGTGAGATGCCAAATAGAGTGCGCCGGGGTGAATCAGTCGTAAATCTTCATTCTGCAGCAGTTGAACGAAGCGTTTGGGAAGAAATACTTGAAATTTCGGTTCATCACCAGGTGTGTAGGGTGCTTCACTCAATGTGCAATTGATGGCGTCTCCAATTGATGTTTCCATCTTCTTAATAGTGTGAATAATGTAATGTTTTTCTTCCTTCAATTCTGAACATTTCTTTGTCGGTAGTATTGTAGATTTAGAATGTTTGTTGAATTGATCAACAAGTGACTGTAGAAAAGTTTGCGATGCCATTATTTTCTTCTTACTATTGTTCGTCTTCTTCTTCTTGTGCTTGCGCGTCAGAGGTGTTGACTCCTCGGAGGTTAGAGTAATACTCATGCATTGCCATAGTGCCGCTCTCGCTTTTATACCCATCGCTTCCCCCACCACTTTGCTGGAGATAGACATTCAAACGATATGCGTTCTTTAAAGCACATTGAGACTGCTGATGTTTAAAGTTTTTAGATGCAATACAGATGTTAGCAAAGTAGCAATAAAAATCTTTCTCCATTTGCACATTTATCACTTCATGGTTTGTATATGCTTGTATCCAATTTGCTTTTTCCAATCCTCTTGTAAAAATAGTTTTGAACTCTTTGCAGAAATGATTCATAATGTGTGGCATCATATTGTAGGTTATAAAACCTTCATCCCATGTTAGATTATGAAAATGTTTCATCAACCATTTGTTTGTTACTTTAGCTTTGGTTGTTAATCTGTTGAACGGCAAAGGAGGCATGAATAAAAAATGATAAACAACAGATGTTATCATATCTAGTACCACTAACTCTTTAATTATAAAATATCCATCATTACCACGGAATGCCTGAAACTCTATGATACCTCGCTTTACTTCCATTATTTCCGTCTTCTTAGAGAATGAAACTCGTTTATCCATGATGACGTTCAGTAGACAACTGGTATGTCAATGCGGATTGACAGCCTTTTATACTCCAACATTCTTCTTCTTCTTCTTCTTACTTACAATATTCTTTGTCTGTTTTAATTTGTTGTTGATTGTTGATTGTTGAAACGTGATTCGTTTTCCTTGTTTTCTTGATTTTTTTTCTTCATCTAAATTAAAGTTGGTTTGATTGCGGTGTAACTGTCTCCACATCTCTACTTCATGCGGGATCCTATTGAAGATTGAAGTATCTACTGGACCGTATAGGATTGGAACATATGGTTGTCTATCCAATGCATCAGTTAAATAATCTTTGATAATTGTACTTGAGAATATTAGCTGTTTTAAATATCTTGTTATAGGACCAGTAGCACAAGTTAAAGCGTAAAACTCTTCTTTTGTCAAATGTATTTTTATATTATATTTAGTTAAATCTCTAAATCGAACTAGTTGTTGACCACGTTGTTTAACAATATCGATTTCAATATTTGATTCGAACAAACCTAGTTTTGTTTTTCTTCCAAACGTATTGTTACTCAAATAGCATTCCAAAAGATGTATATGTTTCATAAAAGATTCCCAAGAAGATTCAGTGAAGGTTACCATTTTAGATCCGTGATTCAAAATAACAGTTGGAGAGTAATCCAATGATTTCATTACTCCAGCAGACACAGTCTTTGTCATATAAGAAGAAATAGGATAAAATATTCTAAGAAATACCTCCATTAAGATGTTGGTAGAAATGTTATCTTCAATTTTCCTTTTCTTCGTTTCTTTTTCAACTTCCTCTTCGTCTGTCTTCTTATGTTTAAACTTGAGGAACTCTTCCATTTCCTGTTCAACTTGTCTTTCTATATCCAAACTATTATCAGCCATAAGAGGTGTAGTTTCTTCATTAGCACTTGATGTAGCAGAACTCATCTTGCGGACGATGTTACCCATACGACAATCAAAGATGAAATGAATTTCCAGCTCTTCTTTCTCGCTTTTATACTCGCAGATGACCTAGATATTGTTGATCTTTTGTAAAAACCTTACAAATCGTGCAGATGTTGTATTAATCTTTTTTAAAGTACATTCTTCACAATTCCTGTCAGTGGTGTGTAAGTAACTATTTTGTCATGTAGAATTAAACAGTATGCTGAAGTTCCATCTGGTATTTTATCTTCAAATTCCATTTCAATTTTTATATCTACACTTGAAGATTTCACAGATTCATTTTGTTTTGAACAATCGATTACAACAATTGGAGCTTTTGAATAAAATTGTTCTGGTGATAGTAGTGGTGTATTTGTCTTACCATAATATGACGATTGAAATCTTGCATACATGTCATATAGAATGGAATAACGTTTCTTGTCAAATGAAACATTTAAACTGTCATATGGAAAGAACTGAGAGTTTAGAAAAACTTTGCAATTCTTTATCTTGCAATGGTCAAATTGACCAGCGTGCGCAGTTATAACATCTTTTCGTTTAGTCTGAAAACCGACTATTATGTACCTTGCTCGTTCTAAATAAGTAGAGGTTTTAACAGTCCATGTTTGTCTTTCTGTTTGAGGCAATATGGGGTATTCATGAAATTCCCAACTTCTAAATGGTATTACAATATCACGGTCAGATTTTAATTTTTTCAATAATAATACTCGATGTTCATCCGCCAATCTGACATGTGGTACTCTCCATACAACTTTATCCAATTGAAGTTGCCATTCCAAATCGGCATCTTTTGTTCCACTTGGCGCTTGTATTACATCCTTATTCGTTGAAGATCTGAGCAGTACCAGTTCTTGCTTTACATTTATTATTATTCTCTTGTAATCTTCTGCGAATCCCAAAAGCAATCGTAAAGGCACATTAAAATCAAAGTAACCTTTTGAATTAGGAGTAATAGTGTCTTTATCAGGAGTCACCCATCCAGCCGAGATTAAAGAATTCTTTTCATGGGGTGTTATTGAAGTCAATCCTTTCAAAGTTGTTGATATACCAACTTTTTTTGTTGAATCAACTGTTACTCCAGATATCTCATATCTAATTTCATCAAACAGATATGCCATAGGGTTATTTATAAAAGGAACAGTTGAACCAGATTTTCCATCCAATGTTGTTACTCTTCCTTCGATATATAAATAACTTTCACATGGTAATGTGTAGATATCTTGTTGTTGAATGGGAATCCTTATTTCATCATTATTATTTAATTTTGATGAAGTGTAAGGGTTGTGAGTGTGATATTCCTTCTCCCATAGGGTTTCGTCGAATGTCGGTCCTTGCGCTATATCCAGTATATCCATGGTTGGCAAGTTTTAGTCCGATCTTCTGTAGGAAGCGTATGTTGTCCGGTGTTAACTCGTCGAATGTTGAGGAGCTACTGAGCTCCCAACTCTTCCGTTGTGGTTTAAATGATAATCCCATGTTGACTTTATGTTGCCGCTCTGATATGTAACCGTATAGTTATTGTTTCTCCTCTAAAGTCAACACTAATGCCGTCTTGATCCAATATGTTCAGTACGATGTCTGAAATGAAACTGGTGTTTAACGGTAGGTATATCAGGTTTTGTGGCTTCTCAACTATTTTAAAACCAGGAGCTACTGTGGGGTAAAATGTATGTAATATGTGTTGATTTACTCCATCTCTATATGATCCGTGTATAATATTACACGTTACATCAATACTGTTCACCTTTAATATTGTTACTGTTGTATCGCCAGTATAATCATTTCCAGGGGCTAAAATTCCTTTCTTCTTTGAAAATCCGAGCAAATTGCCGATTGAGTGATCTAAGCTAAAATCTATATAATACTTTGAAGTTATTTCTGCTTTTAATGTATTATTATTACCTTTTATAGAAATATTTTCTTCTCCAAGTTTCTTTTGTAATACTTGGTTTATATCGTCTATTTCATATGCTCCTGTAGATAATGAAATTATTTTTAATTGTGAATAATTTCCTTTTTCATCTTTACTCTCATAATAATGTAGTAAATTATTTTTTCCTTCTGTAACATTGGGAATTGAATTGTATGTAGTCAAATCCAATAATGCTGCTTCCCATAGTTTGTCCGTAGATAAACGTAACGCTGGGAAAAGTGTACTTTTCAATGTTGACGAATTTCCGCTCAGCGACACTGTATACGATGACATCTTAAAGCTGACTGACGCTCTTCGCTAGGAACTCTAAACATAAATGTCCGCATATTTCTGTATTGCTAGGTTGCTCTCTTTTGTAGTTGTAGAATATATTCTTGGAGTCTCGAAAATAATGTTGAAGTTCTTTTGGTGGCGGTAAATTTCCAAAACTATCAAAGTAGTAAACATTTTCTCCAAGTTTTTTATAACATACCCAATGAGTACCTGGTCCATAATTAGAGTCTAAGTTTACTATTCCAGTTTCATTTTTCCACACTCTATTTGGTAATGTATCTTTCATAAAAACTCCTCTGAAGAATGGTATTCTTAAACATTTCACATATTTTGACAATTGATAGTTTGTTAATGCTTCATTTGGAATAATCAATTTATTCTTCTCATTTAATACACACGGTACGGTCTTAAGTAAAGACCCGATCCGTTTTTTACCATTGACCATATGGATGTTTTCTTGACTTTCCTTTTAGGGTTAGTGCGATGTCTTCTTTTGATGTTCCCGCCTCTTTTTGCAGCTTCTTTTTTACTAGGTTTTCTCCCGCGTCGTCTTCCACCACCAAACTTAGCTTTCGTCTTCATGGTTGTTGTCACTGCCCAAGCTGCTGCTTTTTCCGCAATACTGGCGTCACTTGATTTAACCCTTTGCCAAGCTTTTTCCGCTAGCGCTCTATCCGCTATTGATCTATTTGTTGAATCTGCAAACTTGGAATATGCTATATCGTGTTCTTTGCAAGCTTGATCTAATTTATTAATTCCAGGATCTCCTCTTGCCAAACGTTTTGCCAACTTAGTTCCGGGTCCACAATATTGATAGCCTCCGGGCAGATGAAATTCGTATGGTAAAGCGTCTATTGCTCGATTTAGAACAGCACCAACAGGAATCCGTCTTAGCAGGGATAACGCAGCTGATGTTATACCACGTCCTTTCTTGCCGCTGTCTTGATGATGACTGAGAGGTGCGGTCTTCATTATGTTGTCTTATATAACCAGCGTGTTTACTCCACGAGCTGCTTTACATAAATGAATAACTCGTGCACAATGTTTTATATTTAAATATTTAATTATTCAAATTAATTATATACTGATTTATGATTCTATTTTTAATCCAAGCTTCTCGTTCATCAGGTTGAATCATCACATGACTCGTTGTACTAGCTATATGATTGTGGGTATCGATAAGTAAGTTTCCCACTATTCTTATTAAACAATCTAAAGTTACAGCATCTTTCGGATGTTGAGGATCATGTAACTGCATAATACGTTTATCATTACACGTGTAAGCGGTTGAATCACTTTTTGATGTTGTTATAACTTGTCCAATGGTAGCAGCATCATTGAAATCTTCACCTGGTGAAACATTAATTATTTTCTTCATTTTAGCATCAAATTTGGTTCCATTGCGTTCATTCCAAGTTATTGTTTGTTTCACTGTAACACAATCATTTTCTTCATAACCAGGTATAATATTTTTTATTCTTCTATTATGACCTTCATATGTACCTAATAAAGGACCGCCCGCAATTAATGTTTGTGCCATTAAAGGTACATCCGAACTTTTTTCACCAAATCTTCCATTTGTTATTCTTTTACCTCCCGCATCCCATTTATCATTACTTCCTTGCATTAAATCAAACTTTTCATTTCCATGTATAAATGTATCTCCTCGCTTTAGCACGGCATCTTCATGTTTTACAAAATTCGATGTTCCCCTTTTGATTTCTTTAGATAATTGTTCCATAGTAACACCGTCTTTCGGTTTAGAACCAAACTTTACATTTGACAACACTTTTCCATGACAATCGATTTTATCAGCATCTTGTAAAATACAGTTGTCCTTGATGTATTTCAGGTTTACAGCATCCCCGTCTTCCTTTGGGTACCCAATGTCATTTATAATAAATTTATAAAAAGAAAATCCACGTTGAGTCTTTTCCGGTATTATAGAATGTAAATATTCTTTATTAACTGAATCTTTATCATTTTTTGGATTTGCCACGTTTGTTATTCTATGATTCCCAGCATCATATGTCTGTCCATCCTTTAAATTATTACCCCACTGCAATTTTAAAGTATTTGAAAGTTCAGATGATAAATACTCTTTAGTAATTGCATCAGAACTGTCAGTTGGTTTACCAACATTAATTATTCTATGTGATTTAACATCATAAGTATTCTTGTTTAATTTCAATGATGTTGAAGTTGCTTCTTTTACTGTTTTTAAATTTGCTCCATCTGTATCTTCTTCTGGGTCTTTAACAAATTTTAGACGTTTGTTACTCATATCATAGTCACCTTCAGGTGTTTGCGGCAATCCACTTCTTTTTCTGTTTTCTCCTCCTTGTACTCCTAGCCCGGAGTACCGTCCGAACTTGTCAACGCTCATGATTGAACTGATCCACTGTATGCTCACTGCTCTCTTATATATCCGTGATGATTTATACAATTATTCCACGATTTCGAAGTTCGTCAACTAAAGCCACCCATTCATTATTTAAACCTGTATGACCAGCTTCCATGGCTTCATGTAATAGTCTCATTCTATCAACCAATTTATTTATATCATTATAGTAAATCACATTTGTATTATATAGGTTTTTCATTAAACCTTTACCAGACGTCGAAGTTTCTCCTTTTTTCTTTTTACCATATTCATCCATAAGTGATAAGTCCATAAGTGATAAAGACTTCCTCTTTAGCGGTTTCTTCAAAGCGGGCGCAGTTCGTAATGTTGGTAGTTTTCTCAGCGGAAACAATCTTTTTATTACAACTGTATATTTAGTTGCGCGTGTTCTATTTATCATTGAATCTTTGGAGTAATTCTTCTTATGAGCATTAGTATTTTGCAAAATTTCTTTAAAAGTATTTAAATCTTGTAGCGTATATTTTATAGGTATATTTTTAAAAATCAGTTCAAATAATCCTTTTGTTCCTTTATATTTATGCTCACCAATAACAATGTCATCATCTTCAGTCAAATGTACTTTTGAATCTCCTATTTTTAATTCATTTCCATCAATTCTCGCTCCATATACATGTGACTTGTGTAGTTTTGGGTTCGCTTTTATTTCATGTAACATCTTCATGATATACTTTCTTCCAAGAGGTCCTTGTTGCAATATATCACTACTTAATTTTGTTAGATTTGGAATTGATTGTTCTGCTTCAGGTATATGTTGTTCTTGTTCTTCTTCTTTTTGAACATTTATTTCTGGTTCTTCTTGTCTTGTTTCTTCTTCTTTTTGAGAAACTTCACTATCACTTGTGTAAGAATCATCATCTTCTTCCTTTTTGAAAGTCTTTACTTCAAATTTAGAAACAGGTAGTAAAACATCTCCTTCATAATGAGGTTTACCAATTGTTTCTGTTATCTGTTTTAAAGGTTCTGTAATAGGTTTAAATGTAGTCTCCAGAAATTCTTCTCTTTCATTCAAACCCATTCTTAATGCTCGATTTTTAAGTCTAATCGAGTCACTCAGTGATTTTATTTCTTTTAATAGTTTTTCTTGGTTCACCATGTTTACGCTGCGAGGTCCAATCTATTACTAAACGTATCATCAATCGTTCAATGGATTAATACAAATTTATCCAATCCTATACGATATCTTCCATTTTTTATAGCTTCTTCTTTCATAATAACAAGAAATCCATATTTTTCAGCCCATGCTTTGCCACACATTTCTTTAAATTTATCAAATGACATGTCTGCATTCACATGATCATTATATATGTGCTTTAAATTTGTTTCATCTTGCTTAAAGATAATTAGTAGATTTGCATTATCTCTTATTAGTTGTTTTGGAATTTTACTGTAAGTTTGACCAATATAAATGCTATCAATATTGTAATGTCTTCCCATGGCAAAATAGCTTCTGATAGTGTCATGATTTTCACAAGATACATCATCAAATATAAATATAGAAAATGGTTTTGCCTCGTTTGGCTCCATTATAGTTTCACTAGCATTAAACTTATAAAAATTAACTTCAGGTACACTTGCAAGTACCTTATCCAGTAATTGGTATTTGGGTTGTTGCAAAGATTTGGAAAAGATATAAATGTTGTTGAAACGTAATCCTTTAGGATTTGTTATTAAGTTAAAAACCACATTCGTCTTTCCACAATTTGATGGTCCAGTTATTAAACATCTTATTGTGTTTGGCAGTAGTTCACCATGTTTTCCATGATTTAACTTGTCGTTGTCAACTGTTAATTCATCAATATTATTAATAAAAAATCGATCCTTTTGTTGCACAATCTCCATCTTGTGTAAAGGTTAAACATGTAATGAGTTCATAAATTGCTACACCAAGTCTTTTGTAGGGATCCAAGAGTCTTCACTTTTATCAAATCCCAACCAACGTACTTTAACCTTATCCTTTTTTCTTTGTAAAATCTTTTCAACAAGATATACATCGCCAACTGATGATTTTAACAACTCATGTCCGTAGAATCCACCTTCGAGTAATTCACCCTTGTTGTCCTTTAAGATGTAAGTTTCAGGTATTGTTGGTTGCACTTTATAGATTGTAAATACTTCATTAGTCCAGTTTGGCAGATACCTTTTACTAAATACTCCTTTGTACTTACTTATACGAACTTTATCATCAACTTTAAATGTTTTAGGCTGCATTTTTTCATGTTTAGGAGTTGTATTATTCCTAATACGTTTTAATACCATCTTAGCATTACCGCTATTTACTTGGTTAGGCTTCATACCAATGGTTCGATGATACTTGTTGTTATATTCTTTTATAAGTTGCGGTAAGATATCATACCAAACATATGATCCTCGTTTGGAAAATGTTTTATACATTGCTCCTTTTAATGTTCTATTGAATCTTTCTATTATTGAAGCTTTAACTTCAGAATTTGTAGAATAATGATTTATTTTATACTTCTTCATTAAAGCTGCAAAGTCTTTGTTAAAATACTCTTTCCCATCATCAGTTTGTAGATGTTTGATGTTGAATTTATTTCTTTGTATAGCCGTTTCCATAGCTTTTGTAACACTTTTACCAGTCTTGTCCTTTAGTGGTAAGGCATCAGCCACTTTAGTAAAACAATCTATAATCGCTAAAATGTATTTGAATCCTTTATTCAACTTACCATGTGGTATCATTTCAATGAGATCGGCTTGGAAAAGATCATTCATTCCTTTTATAATTGTATTTCTTCTAGGAAATTTTCTTCTTGCCGGCTTATGAAGTTCATTTACAATCTTGTTCCTTAAATCTTCCATCTTCAGTTGTGTGTTCCACACCGCTTGTAAAAGTACTGATCTCTAAAATGGTTTATCCTCTTTTATATATGGTTAGATTATAGGTCAAGGCCATATTACATTGGTGTAAAAAAGAGGGAACATGACATTGGGCTTGTCATGTCCCCTCTTCTTTACAGAAAGGAAAAAGGAAGAAGGTAAAGGACGAAGAATAGGTTTACTGGTCGATAGGGTATAAGGAGTAATGTCCGAATGGTAGAGTTTTTATATTATCTTCCAGGATGTACCTCTTATCATCCTTACAACTCAAAGCCCATTTGGTTTGCTTTACACTGAAGAGACGATGGTTGAAGCTTCTTATGGTGCTAAATGTTGCTGTTGTCTCAACATTTTCAAATAAGCATCTCTTGTATTCTTCAAACTGTACATTCTTCTTCAGGTATGAGGTTTTTATACCTTTGGCCTTCTTTACGATTTCATGTTCTCTTCTTTCATTTTTGTACAATTTAAATGAATATAATTTAGACATTAAAGCGACAACCTCTTCCATTGGCACGCCATTTGTTTCGTCTTTGAACTTTCCTAATACCTTTTTATTTCTACCATTGTCGTAGTTGGGATGGTTTTGTGGATAATCAGAAAAGTCAAAGTCGTTATTGTAGATAAAACAGCGTAGGTCTTTATACATATCTTCAGTTCTTATCCAATAAATAAAAGCGTCCGTATCCATATATACAATGCCAATGTTTTCTCTTCCATAAAATTTAACCATTTTGTTGTAATGAAAGTCATACATGTGGGTCTTTGAAATATCTAGAATAGACATCCCCACATATAAAGGACGATCCATTAGAATTGAAATTTTGTTCATGGAAACAGCTACAAGATTTTCGTTGATTATTATGGACGATCCGAAGTTAGGTTTTTGTACCAACTTTTGTAGTTTCACCGGATCACTAACTAATTTCACATTCTTATGCTTTCTTTTGTTTTCCAGTGTCTTGCCAAATATCGCATTATTCATCAATTTAAAAAAGTCCTTTTGAAAATTAGATGTAGCCGCAGTTCTTCTTTTTTTATTATTGTCAATGTATGACTTTAACCAAAAGGATTGAGAAAATTGTAAAGCTCTATTAATTTTTGTTATTCTCAATCCTAATTCTAGGGCTTGTTGTATTACCCAATAATGAGCAACATATCTTGATTTGTTGGTTAAAGTCATCATCAATTTAGGCCATCTACCAGTTGGTGATATTTCCGTCTTGGCCAGTAGAGGTAAATCATAATGGTGGTCATGCAAATGTTCAGGGTACTCGATGTCTACATCCAAAATATAACCAGTATCTCCATGTTTTGCCACGTCCATGATGTTTCCAATAGAATCAGGGTCTACCCATTTAAAGTCGCCATACGGGAGAGGATTTGACATGGCCATCCATAAAGGTTATTTGCATCAAAATAACCTAAATATGTACTTGGTTTTGATGCATCAAAATTGGGCAGATATTTGTTATTTGCCTTTACATGTCGTGTTACACTTTGAGTTAGTCCTCCTCGAACACCTGATTCCAACATCAGTATCATGTCTATATCTGTAAGAAGTTGGAGTTTACAGTTAGTTTCCTTCAACATTGCTTGCCAAGCTAGTCCAGGTGATGTACAAGAATGCAGAGGGTCCAGTCCATACGCCTTAAAACATGTATTTCTAAACTCTTCCATTATATCACAAAGTAAAGTTACATCTAGTTTAACATAAAAGTCCGAATATTCTCCAAGTGTTTTGAATCCTAATTCATTCCATACTCTACACGCGTGTTCATAGTCTTCATGGGATATATCCGTATCGTATAGTTTACTTTTGAATTCTTCTTTTGGTGGAAGGGATGTTTCATCAAATCTTTCTAAGCTATCTATATAATCATATGGGAAAACACCTTTGCGAAGAACTAAATTAACCTTGTCATTACTTACAATCTTCTTGGTTTCTATTAAATCTTCTATCTCAGGTTTTCAGAAAGTTTCATTAAACTAGATGGCATAAAACGGTAAGAGTCTAAAAACCGAAGTTTTATATTTCCAACTTTTTTAGTAAAACTTATAAACTTCTCCGTGGTTTCTGCTATGACATCAATTTCTCCATTATCTCTTCCTAATTCCGGAATGATAAAATGCGCATCATAACCACTAAGGCTATGTAATATTACAGGAATATTTGTA
Organism: Neoaliturus tenellus; assembly: GCA_030545055.2. Taxonomy (NCBI): domain Eukaryota; kingdom Metazoa; phylum Arthropoda; class Insecta; order Hemiptera; family Cicadellidae; genus Neoaliturus; species Neoaliturus tenellus. The sequence goes on along the minus strand of CM061532.1, from coordinate 150,298,025 downwards.
GGGATCTTGTAGTTGATATTGCAGCTGTTACATGCAGCACCTCTATAATACCCTGTCAGATGGTCATGATCATGAACCTGATTTTCCACAGTAAATTCATTTGTACATAAATAACAAACAGTCGCATTTTCGTGTTGAATCTCTTCTTCTTCATCCAAAGGTATCATTGGTATAATATCACTGTACAATCTTTCGACACTTTCTGCTATTATATACAACTGATCAAGGAATATTTTAGAAGCATTAACACCACGATAGACGATAGGTTTTGAAGTTAAATTAAATCTATTTAGATGTTCTTCAGAAAGAGTAGATTTAACCATTAAACAAAAACTGTTTGGATCATGTGTCTGATACTTAACACTTTTCCTTGCTACATCGCCATCATTATTTTCAATAGGCACTAGTGTCGATTCAAAATCAGCATAGAAAACAATGGGAATCCGGTATTGATGGGAGATTTTCTCAAATTTTAACTCCGCCTTACTTGGACACGGTAAGATAATTTTTGCTTCATAGTTGTTGTTACATAGTTTTTTATGCTCTTGTAACCATTCGTTTCCTTCTCTTCTTTCTTCATGGAAATTGAAGCACCTTTTGCAAATTATCTTTTTATTTCTATTTTAGATAATTGATTACTAACAAGAGTTTCAAATTTTTTTATCCATACATAGTGGGAAACATCACCTTTTGTAAGTAGTAATAAGTCTGTATGATCTGGGAGTTCATTCTTCACCACACGCAATGGGTACACTTTATTCGAACTGTCCAAACCAAAAACATTGACAGATGTTCCAGGGTTTTGTTTTTCAAACTTTGAGATGTCCTTTAAAGCTACTGGGTAAGTCAATCCTTGGAAATTATATCTATATCTTTGTATTTCATATTCTTCACTGGGTCTTACTGCATTGTCAGGTGGTACAAATTTTGCCGTCATTGCATATCTAAAACATTCCATATCTTCATTTTGAATATTTATGCACGATTTGGTGTTTGAAATTTTCTTTGGGAGCGGAATATAACTGCTACCCCTTAATCCATACCCATGTTTATGAACTCTGATATCCATACCCTCAATACTAACCAAACTCCAACCAGATCCTCTTCCTTCATGTTCTTGAATTTTTGTTAAAATTTCTTCCAAACAATCTTCAACTATTGAATTAATATCTGAACTTGCCATTATGGTCTGGTTTTTTGTCATGAATCCTCTTGGTGACATTTCTCCTTCTACATTAGTAAACATAGCATTTAATAATATGCCAAATTTAATAAAATTTAGCCTTTTTAATTCTTCTGTGAGTGTTTTACTTACAATTCTTCTTACTTCTTTAAAAAACTGCTCCAATTCCAATTTTTCATTTTGAATTTTGTGATGCATTACTACTCTACCTTCTAAAGCATATACTTTTAAACTCGGTATTTCATTAGATGGTCCTGCTAATGGTTCTTCATGTTCTTCTTGTTGTTCTTCTTCTTGTTGTTCTTCTTGTTGTTCTTCTCCATATAGTTTTAAATCTTCATATTCGGTTTCTGTTACATCTTCATTATTATTATGGAATAACTCTTTGTGTATTTCTAGTAGAATATTGTCATGAAAAGTTTCTAAGCAAATTTCACATTGATACATCTTGTTGATGTTTACTCTTTGAAATTTAGCAGCGAAATGAAATGCTTCTCTACTGCTCCCTTTTTATAGCCTCCCAGTTGTAGTGGGGGGGGGGCGGTAAGATTTTTAGTGAGATGTTAAAAATAGTAGTTTAAGACTAAAGCTGAAAAGTAATGATTAAAGCCTGTATTTTCTTCCAATTGCAAATACTCCACATATGCCTCCGCCCATAGCCATAACAGATCACTGTTGCGCCAATATACACCAAAGGTGGGTCTATCATCAACTAAAATTGGTGATGCTATGTTTACTAATCTTTCATTTTCTATCCATGTCATAACTTCAATTACAAACCTTCCTATAATATCCATTGGAGAATTCGGATCCACAAATATTCTTGTTACAACATTTTTACTTAACAAAAGCTCTTCAATTTGTTCATTGTTTTCTACATTGTTTTCTTCATTGTTTTCTTCATCCAACTCCAATACTTCTTCAACTTTTGTATATTTGTTATAAAATATTGGAGCATCTTGGGTAGACATGTTCACTCTAGCTATTACTGGCAATGAATGTCCCAACGCAAACCACAACACTCTTATATAGGCAAGTCAATGAGTGGGGGTTTCTTTTAATAATAAATTTTTATTAAAAGAAAATAATTTAATTCTGTCTTCACGAAAATATTACTCTTAATTAGAGCTTTCCAATGATGTATCGCTTGCCCTATTCCGGCGAACCTTTCTCAAGTTATAAGTAAATTTGTTAGCACTTGGCTGGTGGAAGGGGGGGGCGGGGGCGGGGGCGGGGGCGGGGGGGGGGGGGGGGGGGGGGCGGGGGGCGGGGGGCGGGGGCGGGGGCGGTGGCGGGGGGGGGGGGGTATGCATGAATGGATTGAGGTCAAGGTCACCAAAAAATAATAATGATCCAAGGTGATGGAGGCGGCCAGGACCGTCTCCACCACCCTGTGTTCCTCAAACACTCCCAATCCCAACCCACAAAGTTACGTCTTGCGAGGGATCCCAATTTTTTTTGCCCGCACGCACTTTGGCGATCCAGTTTGGTGAGCTGTGATACGGGCGGCCAGTCTCGGGCCATTTGGCACTGGGCTTGACCATGTGGTAGTTAGGGACACTGGAACAGCTAGTGCAAGACGCAACTCTAACCTCCCACCCTTAATCTAAACCCACCCAAACATATTTTTGCCTGACCAAAATTAAAAACAAAAATCAAAAACAATAAAAATATGCGCTACCTACGGCACAACGCGCATGTCCCACCCATATTTAATAAAGTTCAATGGAACTTCTCCAATTTACATTTACATTTTAATTTAATCTACCCATCCTAACAGCTAGCTGTGAAATGTAAAAAATTGTTAGTACACAGATAAACAAACACAAACATAGACACACACACACACACATACCATAAACCAATACTTAAGATTAAAAACACATTTTCTTAAACATAAATTATACCATAACACACCTTAATGCTAACATCGCAATGCGCAATTTAAACCTTAAAACTAACACAATTTAAAACTAATAAATAACGCTTCGCATAAAAACATAGCCACACACACACACATACAAAACAAATGTTAAATAATAATAGCCTAATAACAAGAGTAACTCAAATGTATATCGGCCGCTTATATATTTGAGTTCCCCTCTGAGTTCGGAACAACCATCGCGTCCGACGAATTGTTCCGAACTAACTCAGCGATAGTCGCCAAAGAGGTTCTCGGCTCACAAAGTGGTGGGGAGCCTGGAGGGGTTTGAGGGGCGCGGAACTTTCCAGTAAGGTCAGTGGTAAATCCCCAACGGATGTGCTTTGTTACATGTGGGTCGCCCCCGACGCAGGTGGAGCCTTGTGCCTCTTAATTAGCATTAGATAACATCTAATTACATCCGCTGACAAGTACATCCGCTGACAGCTACATGCGCAGCTTTCCCCGTCGCGTGCATAACAGCATAACTATCGCAGTTTGTTATCTGCCCTCTTCCGCCGCTTAATTATAGTTCCAACGGAAATTAATCGCCGGTACACGCAGCCTGTGGGAGGGGGCGGGGGGGGGAGCTTCCGGTTTCCGGTCCGGTCGGGGGGGGGGGGGTCGTGCATGAGTAACCATCCGCATGTATATAAACGACGGGAAGCTCGCGCGCCTCCCATATAGGGAGCTGACACCCCAACGGTAAACAACCAATCCGTGAGTTCATACCACATAGTACTTTAACACACTATTTATTTTAACATTTTTATTATTTTTACACTATTTCTTAACACTACACCAGTTATTTTATATATCTTAATTTTATTTTCGTGTCGAGTTTCCATTTTTTTTTAACTAAAATATGTTAATTAACATCGTGTGCAGGAAACTCACACTGATTAATTGCAGGTTCCATTCTTACACACCTGTTTCCTCCTTAATATGCAAATTACTCTCTTACTTTAACAACACTTAAACTCTAACCGCTACTTCTCGGTCATATTAATATAATTAGTGCTACACTACGGGATTTACCTGTGCAATAGTGCACGCTATGTTTCCTGCACGTCTGCAGGTAATACACCTTACAATCATATACTTATTGCTACATTACACAAGACATTTCTTGCACACCTGCAGGTAATACACTTGCTGACCGTCTACTATTATAATTATTGCTACAGTACAAGAGACATTTCTTGCACACCTGCAGCTTATACACTTTACAACCGTTTAATATTAAAATTATTGCTATACTACAATGGTTACCTGTTCAATCACAGTTGTGGTCCCCCCACTTGATTATCCACAGAGCAATACTTGCAATCCTACAACTGAATAATTAATTAACTTCCGCGATCACCAGTACTTTTTTAAACTATCCATCTCTTCCTCTGACTCTTGTGACCGTAGCCGCAGCCGACTGACAAATAACCGAGCTCTCCCGAACCTCGCTCTTTTATGCGGTTTTCTCGGGGAGGGGGTTGGAGGGGCGTCGCACGTGACTCATCGATCGCATAAAAAGGGGTGTTGCTGCCGCGCGCGCGCCATTTCGGTGGCGGAATCGGTCGGGTGAGGTACTATCCGTTAGTCTCTTGCACTTTTATAACTAACGCTTGTTACTCTAAAATGTGTTTGCACTTAATATGCTAATTAGTCTTTATATTTGTGCACAGGGCATTTCCTGCACACCTGCAGGTGATACACCTTACAACGGTCTACTATTATACTTGTTGCTACAATACAAGATTTACCTGTCCAATTGGCAATTGTAATCCTACTTAGTTGTGCACGGTATATTTCTTGCACACCAGCAGGTCATACACTTTACAACCGTCTAATATTATAGTTAATGCTACAGTACAAGATTTACCTGTACAATTCACAATTGTACTCCTACTTATTCATGCACGGAACATTACTTGCAATCCTGCACCTGAATAATTAATTAACTTCTGCGGCTACCAATAATTTTTTTTTTTCGCCTATATGTTTCTTCCTGCTACAACCTTTCGCGGCGCCGCCCGACAAATAACTGAGCTCTCCGAAGTTCTGTTCTTTTATGTCATCCTCTCAGGGGGAGGGGTTGGGGAAGGGGAAGGGGAAGGGGGGGCCCGCACAACCCCCATATAACGGGCATCGGTACCGCGCGCGCGTCATTATAGTGGCGATAGGGCAACAGTGAACAACTATCCGCAAGTCTCTAACACCTAGTCTAACACTTTTTTACTTACACTTTTTTACTCTAACATATGTTTGCACTTATTATGCTAATTAGTCTCTATATATTCAGGCACACTCGCGGGCGCCGGTCATATACTCGCCGATTGTCGGAGAGTACACATCTCCCCTTGGCATATTATCATGGCTTCGCACTCTTTACAACTAAAACTTTTACGCACAAAACATATTTTACAGAAACAATCTAACTCCACAGTTTCTAAACCGCGTACTACATTGGCTAAGCTTAAGAAATACTACAGTTTTCACCCGTTGTACTTTGCAAAACCTAGCCTGTGCAACACTGCATACTGTACTGATACTGTTTTGCACGCTGTCTTAACTGACATGCTGCAGTATCAACATTTCAATCTTGTTACACCTATTGACAACGCTATCCAATTATTCTTATTCACTATATTACCAGGTTTATATGATCGTTCTTCCTTGGACACATGTCTCATTCTACTGTATCGACTCGCACTGTAAACACCTAGGAGCTCTCATATCATGCAACTATTATTTTAATTTAATTTTAAAAATAAATTAAAACCTCCCGCGGCCCGGCGCCGTCCCTCCCAAAACCCCCACCGAGCCCCTGCGGCTCCCACTTTTTTAAAACCCCCTCCAAATGACCTTGACCCACTTCCCAAACCCATCCATCACTGTCACCCCCACCCCACACTTCCAACCCCACACCTGCCTCTTCCAACCAATGACCTTGAACTGAGCCAACTGTAGCCATTCCCTACTACTATCAAAGGTTTTCAAATAATGTTAAAAAAGTGTACTTTATTAGGCTACATGACTTTCCAAATAAGGTTTGCGAAATAACACGAAATTTATAAAAAATATATATTTAATATGTGTATTTAACTAATAAATTCACTGTAAGACTATATAAATATTTATAAATAAAGTACTCTGTTTGAATTTATTCTTTTTTATATTTTTGTTTTCAAGGGAATCATCAGATTAAGGAAATATCATTGTAATACAGTCAAAGTAAAATGTTTTGTAATAAATATTATAAAACTAAATAATAGAAATTCTAATGTTACTTGAAATTCAACAATTTCTGAGCTGTATTGAAAGCAACAGTCCTAAGTAAACAATGGCTGCTTTGTCGATTCAAGGACTTAGACTCGAGGACTTAGGTATTTAACGTACTCACGCTTTTATCTTGGACTCAAGTATTATATCCAAATTCCAGGTTTATTTCTTTAGTTCACACCACCTCTTTATTTCGCCGGTGATCAAAATATTATTTGAAGAGTGAAACGAAATTCACAATCCTCATGATCTATAGTATCATCAGAATAAAAAATTTAGATTAACAATAAAATATCATATTCATAAACATAATAGGATCGTCAGTAGGAATAAAAAAATTGACAAATATTACTTATAATGTTTATTGTTAATTATCCTAAACTAATGGTTTTTTTCACTATTTTAGTTTTTTTTTTTTGTTTTTTTTATTTTTTTTTTTTATTTTAGCGAATTATATTTGAGGAAATACGCTATTATGGTAGTAGCCATTGTAAGACCTAAGCCCGGGAACATGTTACTTTTTCATTTTGAGGTCAAACAAACAAAGTCAGAATATAAAAGTAACAAGTAACACCATTCGTTCATTTTCATATACGTATGCATGTACCTATCTATCTATCCCTACATGTGTCCGTGGTACTGATAACTTTTGAAAGGGACCTCAAATTTTGATGAAATTTGGTATGAAGGTTAAGGACCAGGTCTATTTGGATGAATTCGCAAACCTGCATAATCACTTAATGTGAACGAGTTTAATGGGGTTTAAAAGGGTCAAAAATGGGTTTTGAAGTTTTCTTCAACTTTTTATTAATTAAATAATTATAACGTAAGCCATTAAACAAGTAAAAAATTAAAAACAAACGATTAATTATTTTTTAATTTTTTTATTAGCATGTTATTTTATAAGAAACCAACAAAACCCTCTATCTTGCTTTTTTATTGACACGGATTGATAATATTTGATAGATAGATTCACTGTGAAGAGCTTAATTTTTACCTGCTCCCCAAACCCATATGGTGGCCAAATCTATATACTCACCCCTATGTTGTTTATGGGGAAAATTAAAAATACCACAACTTGATAAAATGTTATATATGTACATTTACTACATTAACTAATATTTCCTTTCTAAACACATATGGAGCATTCCTTCATACTCTCACTCATGGTGTCTATGGGGAAATAGTAAATTACAAAAATGGCAATTCAATGAGTAGACTCCTACGCATGTCTGCTGCGACGGGGGTATTTATGCCATAGTTTTTCCCCTTTTTGACAGGGGACGGTAAATCCTTGCCTTGTTACTATTTAATGTCAAAAGATTTTAAGATAAACTCATTCAAGCTTACTAACTTCCCTTGAAAACAGTTTTGAAGACTTTGAGTAAAACTCAGAGGAATATACTTATTTTTTCTTATGAATGTTTTGAGATAAAATAATTCGTTTTCTTAAAATCACTATCACTATCACTATATTGAGACAGGGACCTCACATAGTGGGTATTTTAACCTGAATATGAATGAGAGATGAGTGTAGGATGATTGTGGCGCGATCTTGTAGTCTTGTTACTGACTAAGGCCGACATTCTCCTTAGACAGGACTGTTAATTAATGGCCCAACAGCCAATGGTATCGAGGGACCTACAGTTTAACGTGGGATCCGAACCACAATTTCAACCTCCAATTTACGAATTGGTCTAATTATGAGGATGGTCCTTATGGATGAACTAATGTTCACTAGTGCGGACGTTAATCCCCACCAAGGAACATCGCATACACAAGGCATCGCTTATAACTATCCACAATTCGTGACCTCCAAGTAGCTGGATTACAGGACGTCGCCACCGTCCCAGTCTTAAAATTGTTCTCTATTGATATTTCTTAGTTTTTTATCTTATTTTATAGAACAAGAAACATAATTGTGACTTTTCTTCTCACTTTTCTCATTTCATTGTAGTTTATTTTTTTATTAGCTTGTTGATGATCATGTTGCACGTGTTGTTGAATTCACAAATTATAACTACACTTTTACGACAAAACAACACTTGATTTACATTACTGTAATTTTTCACATTGTTTACATATAAACATATTTCAACAATGTAATGTAATGTAAATCAAGTGTTTTGACGTAAAAGTGAAGTTATCATACGTTTATTTTTTACCAACAAGATGGAAAGAGAAAAATAAATTAGCAAAATTATCTATACCATTGTTAAATTGTTTGCACGGATGAGAAATTCTATACAAATTTTTATTTTGTTTTTGCCTTTGTATGATTTACTCGATTAATAAAAAATTTCTCCTTCATTTCCAGATTCTTCACTTTATAGGAAAACTATTTTGGTTAACTATAAGATTTGTCTTCATAATTTTATTTAGTAACATAAGATGCAACGCCACTAGTTGTTGAATGACTGCTGAGCATCTTATAGATCACTATGACTAGGTAAGTTCTATTTATAGCTAAATAATAAAATTTATATCACATGTCCTGAAAACATATATAAAATTGAAAAATTGGTTTGTCGTTGGTTCATTATTCGAATGCTCTCTCTATTAAGTTAGAAAAGATGTATCTCATTAATAGTATTTTAATTAAAGTAGAACGAGATTTTTGTATTCATATATTTTTTTAATTGAAGGCAGTGTTAACTTTGTAATAATAATACTTTTCATGTAATTCTAATTCATACACAAAGTCAAATTAAAGATGTTATATCATAGATAGTCACCATTAAAGTCGGAAGTGCCGCCGAAGTTGCTCAGTTAAGCCTGACAACGACAGTCGTAATGATAATGGTTTTTAAAGAATGTTAATTAAATTCTTCCGCGTTGTTTTATCTAAACGTTTTGACACCACTAAGAAATTACTCAGCTATAAAAAATATTTATATATAACTTTTTATTGTATATTTTATGTGAAACCAATATTTTTAAATCTATAGTTTGTTTTACAATATGGAAAAAACTGCTTCTACATTTGATGTGGGTTTAATTAGATGGCTGTTAAAACATTAACATAAGCTCGTGATAACGACTCATTTATTTAGCCCTACTTATTATATAATTTGCTAAGTAACGCAATTATTGCATATAAATATTAGATCGCTTTAATTTGTGAATTCACTATTGTAAACCTGATATAAAGACACAGTGACAGTTTCTTAAATTTCGATTAATTTGTTACCATTTAAGTCCATGTACCATTATAAGCCCATATTCAACAATACTAAATTCAATGTTCTTGTTTACATTTATAGCTCCCCTTAAACACAAGTTCTATTAACAGTTTTACATTTAATAACAAAGGGGGTTTACAAAAATTCTTCGATTAAGTTGAATTATATTAATTAACCATGAGAATAAAAGACTACAGTGAAAGAGAAATATGTATTTTGTATCGGTTAGTTTTATATCAAGTCAGAACAAGTATTATTGGGATTGTGCAAATTTAGAATAGAAAATAGTGTGCATATTAGGTATGGATTTTAAAATAAAATGAAAATACTGATTGGAATTTTAATTTCCCACCTCTTGATGACTGTCTAAATAAAAGTAAGTATGCAAATAATACGGAACATATTCCATCCTCATATTATGAATAATTCGAAAAGGAATTAAATTTTCTCATATTTTTACACTTCTTATAATGTAACGTAACAGTGTGATATAGGCTCATGCTTAACTAGGCATTCAGTGTATTTGCGTACTCGTGATAACGTTACCAAAGAACTTACAGAGCTCAAACTATACTATCTACCGAAAGAGCATTAATATTCCGGGCATTCTTGGAGTACAGGAGAACTCACGCCTTGCCCAATTTGGATGAAGTTGAAGAAGAAGAAAGCCTGTTGTATATTGCTAGTGCACAGTTTTGGAATCCGATGGAATGCAAGGGGGTCTTGGCTACCACAAAGCCCTGACTGATTTGTTCATTAGATTAGATTTCTTCTTTTCTTTTACTAAACACCATGGGGTATTCTGCGAACTTCAGTATGTTATGCACACCTATGAACACGGATTTTCTTTTTACTCTGTCATTCCAGCGATGTTATCCAAGATCGGGATTGATTTTATTATCTATGATCTTATACTCAAGCCTACTCAAGCATTGGACCCACATAAAACTGTTGTAAGGAGTGCCGAAAATAAAAAATAATTTTTAAAATGAAACTTACAAACTCAAAAACCTATGGTTACTTTTGGATATTAAAATCGCAATCCTGGTATAATTCATCCTGAGTAATCAGTGTTGGCGAGCCGGATGAAGCAGATTGTAATCTGAATAATTAGAGAGAGTAGGACAGAGATGGAACGGTGGGAGTGTGAAGGGGGGGGGGGCGTGAAGTGCGATGTCTCTAGGAACAGCCGTTACACCAAGCTTGTAGATACGGCACACTGATTAGTTAAACAAATTAATATATATTAAAATTAATTCAATTAATAAATATACAATCTAGAAATGGTATTAACTGACAGTAATAGTACAATACATATAGAAAAAAGTAGTAACAGAGACTATTTTTTATTTAGTAACAGAGAACCTGTATTTTTTTAAATACAGGATGAACTTTACTTTCATTATTACATAAAATAAACTTAATAATATTCCTTGTGTTTAGTGTTTATTGTTAAGAGGATGAACAGGTCGATTTGCAAGCCAGTAATCCAATTACATTTATTCAATTGCGAAGCCGCCGCCACGGCCGCGACATTGCCGCTCGTTGTCGACAATTTGGCCACTGTTATTGCCCATTAACCTGGGTTTATTTGGGATTCCAACTCGGTTTGTAAATAAGCCTTAGCTACTTCCATGATCGGTAGGATTTACCTCACACAGTTTTACCCAGGAAAACGACGTATCACTTTTTAATTGATGCAGTTTTCATTTAATATATTCCTATCGTATCCGATATATAATACTTTTATCGTTACAATATAAAAAGTTTACATAGTTCAATAGTACATGTATTTTAGTTAATGTTCCATAGCTTTCAAATCAAATTCTCTTAGTGAAATTTTGAAAACAATGATTAACAAAATACTGTTGTTCAAGAGATTTTTTAATGAAACGAAATTAAGAAATCGAAACTTTGTATGTAATATACCCATTAATATACTTGTAACATACTCATTAATATAGTAATCTAATTCCAGTACAGTATCTGTTTACTGACTTACCCTGATTATATGAAGATGATATTTGTTACTACACTATCATAAATATTTTAATTTGCTACTTCAGGTACAATTTAAGTTAAAAAGAAATTGTTATATCTTATTCCAAAACCTAATATTTTTATTTTAAAAATATTTTATTATATTTACTCATCAAAAGTAAGAAACAAAAGACTTTTGCCAAAAACTCGAATATTCTTACTTGGCAATTTGGTTTTGTATAGGAACATGAAGAATTTAGCCTACATCAGTAGTGTGTTTTTGCGGTTGCTGGCTCAGTTCAATGACCTCTGAGGAATGTGATGACGTCATCGCCAAGGTCAATGACCCCGATGACGTCATCGATGACGTAATCGATGACGTCATCGATGATGACGCAATCGATGACGTCATACCCATGACGTCATCAAAATGACGTCATCGATGACGTAATTGATGACGTCACTATCGATGACGTCATTTCCGTGACGTCACACCCATGACGTCACAGAAATGACATGCTGATGACGTCATCATCCATTACATCATCAAAATGACGTCACTGACACTGTTAAGGTCAAGGTCACGCCGAAACTCAAAATTTTTTGGCACTTTTGCCGTTTCTCGCACTACGCTTCCGAGTTTCAGTCAGAGTCCACGTGACCTTGACGACTTGGAGCGAATTTGCGATGAGAAACAGCAAAAGTGCCAAGTCAAACTCGAGTTTGCGACATGACCTTGCTTAAACCGTCATCCACTAGTCCTCAGAGGCCATTGAACAAGCACAACATCCGCAATTTCATATTACTGTGACCTTGAACACTTAACAACTACAGAGCGCCGACACCGATGCGCACCCCCACGACGGTCACCGAGCGACTGACTGTCAGGCTCCGCGTACTCTAGGTATATCGGCTTGAGAGACTAAGACTCTAAACTGTCAGGAATGGGAGTAACTAACTGAATTTTGCAATTAAAAGTCATTTCATCCAATATTCTAAACAAATCTTTATCAGTAAAACTTACATTAGTCTGTTTGGTATAAAACTTAGGGTGTCCGCGCAACAGTTTGCGCCACTTAACTAAAGTCGAAACCCTTTTGACTTTGAGTGGTGGACAGTGAGCAACTAATAAAGTCTTAACACGGCTAAGTTTCTTACCTAAAGCGTCCCGCGACATGGCTTCCCCTCACAAAAGTCAGCACAATACTGAGAGACTGCTTGTAGCGCATTAGTCAAGGGAAAAGAGGTGGGGGAAACAGCAGGAGTGGGGGAATTTCATAGTGGTGGGGGAAGGTGAGGTTGTACGCTGGAGTAACACATCACTTGACCATGAGCTGTCCTACAGTCGACACACTGTTCTCTTGGCCCGAGTTGGCACTAGAAGAAACATTTCTGTACAGCTTAGGCTGTGAGAGCCGAGGAAGCAAAGTCAAAGTGGAAATTGTGTTAAACTCCAAGATGAAGAGTCTCCTAAATAAACTAATTGTATCCCTGCAATCCCCTATAACTTTAGAGAAATACCACTTTATAAAGCGACACCTTATTCTTTGGCAAAACGAATTGGAAATGGAAAAGATCACAGTAAAATTAATCTAACTTAAAATTTGGACTGGACACTCATGGCGATACCACGTGGCGTGCAAACGCCACCCTAAACATTACAAGTTAGGTTATTGAGCACCTCTGGTACGATAACCGACGTGCTAGAGTTAAAGTGTGATGACCTTGAGTCAAAACACTGAAATACTACAAGTCGATATCATCCCAGAGTTAAAGTGTAGTGACCTTGAGTAAAATCAGAGAAAACCCAAGCCATGTTAGTCCAGAGTTAAAGTGTAATGACCTTGAGGCAAAAACTTGTAAAACACTTACATGAACAGAGTCGAAGAGCAGCGATGCTTACCGCATGCAAGCCTGAGACATACTGGCTGAGCGCCGTCACGTAGCTTAGGGACTCGATTAGGGTGGGGGTATTGCGAACACTTAGAGTAGAAGTGTAGTGGGTGACCTTGAACCACCCCTGAGGGGCGGCCCCCCCCGTCCGCCCCCGTCTCCGTTTTTTGGGGGGCGGACCCCCCCCCTCCGCCCCCGTCTCCGTTTTTTGGGGGGCGGACCCCCCCCTCCGCCCCCGTCTCCGTTTTTTGGGGGGCGGACCCCCCCCCCTCCGCCCCCCCCTCCGCCCCCCCCCTCCGCCCCCGTCTCCGTTTTTTGGGGGGCGGACCCCCCTCTCCCCCCCTCCGCCCCCCTCCGCCCCCCTCCGCCCCCGTCTCCGTTTTTTGGGGGGCGGACCCCCCCCCCTCGGGGTGGACCTCCGCCCCCGGGGTGGACCTCCGCCCCATGCCGGGGGAGACCGGTGGGGATATAAGGCGGCCCGGCCACAGCCGGCTCGCAGTCCGCTCCCGAGCGTTGAACGTGAACGATCGGGACGGACCGCCATAGGCCTCACTAAACACTGAAAGGCCTCACTGTTTAGCGAAGTCTACTCTAACTTTAAGACTTGTATTATTTCTAAGATATTGCGCTTGCGTTTGGGTATTGGGAATTGTTTTATATGAGATTGTTTCACTTGTACCCTATGTCTCCTGTGTGTCTTGTTTGTCTTTTATCCTGTGTGTCTTGTTTGTCATGTGTTTAATGTGTATGTGCTTGTTCCAGCATTTACCAGGTTGAGCTCAATTGTGTGTTGTAAGTGTGTTATATTTAACTAAAGTGTATACGCTTGTTTTAGCATTTCCCCTTGAGCGTTTTTCACAGCTCAAATTAAATTGTAACGACAGGGAACGGGAGTAGGCCCCCGTGTAAAGCCACTTTTCATAATTGTTAGGCTCCTCTCAGGCATGCAACAGGTTGCGGCTGGGGTTTGGGAGCATGTCCGTTTGTACGCTGGCAAGCAAAAGGTTGTGGCGGCCTCTGCACTCGGACCGAGGACGTAAGCCACTAGGGTGTCCTCAGTTTGTTTCCCTTCAGGAAACTCAAAATTATGTAAATGAACCTTTGTTAGCTATTTGTGTTTTTTAGTCCCCAAGGCCCCCGAACATTCGTGGTTCGCCATGGATGTACGGGGGCCGAAATTTTTTAATGTTCGTGTGGCCTTGACCCACAAAGGAGTTGTAAAAATTTACTGCATAGCTAAGTTAAAAATATTAAAAATAGGGTTACGGGAGTAGGCCCCCGTGTAAAGCCACTTTGAATTATTGTTAGGCTCCTCTCAGGCATGCAAAAGGTTGCGGCTGGGGTTTGGGAGTATGTCCGTTTGTACGCTGGCAAGCAAAAGGTTGTGGCGGCCTCTGCACTCGGACCGAGGACGTAAGCCATTAGGGTGTCCTCAGTTTGTTTCCTCCTGGAAACACAAAATTATGTAAATGAATCTTTGTTAGCTATTGAAAAGACAATGCAGTAAATGTTTACAAGTCTCGCGTGGGGAAGGTTAGACGACATTGGATGTTGCCTGTTGTCATAGTTGGGTCTCTTCGGAGGCTACAGCGATGACAACCCAAGTGCCCCACACCCCCATAGAGGGTGTGGGGCTTAATTTTTTTAAAAGTTTTCTGTGACCTTGACCTAAATATATGAAAGTTTTCAAAATCTTTAACAGTAAGGTTTTTATTAACACAGTAAATATATTAAAGTACTTTGTCTTTTAAACTTTAATGGGTCGGCATTACTAACACACAAGTCTGTAGTTGTCCATAGTTGGGTCTCTTCGGAGACTACAGCGATGGCAACCTAAATGCCCCAGGTGGGGCTTTATTTTTTTTAAAGTTTTTACGTGACCTTGACCTAAATATAGTAAAGACTGACACTGCACCTCCGCCCCCGCCACGCCCCCGCCCCCGCCCCCCCCCTTCGCCACCTCCACCCCTACACCTCCACCCCCTACACCTCCACCCCCTACACCTCCACCCCATACACCTCCGCTCCCCCCCTACAATTCCACCCCTACACCCCCGCCACCACCCCTACCCCTACAATATACCCTTGGGTGGGGCTCACCCGTGGTCGGTGGGGATATAAGGCGGCCGGGTTGCACGCACCTCTCACTCGAGCTTCAGCACTCACAAAGCTCACACCAACTGTTGCTCTCACCAAATAGTATTATTTACTTAATTTCTATTTGAATTCTTTACTCTACATCTTAAAAAATGCCTCTTAAATTGAAAAACTATCCTCCTGCTTCTGCTGCTGCTTCTTCGGCCAACCAGTCTACTCCGCCTTCTTCGTCTGGGACCACTACGACGCAGTACTCGGTCCTGCGGCAAGCGCTGGCTGTAATCACGACTGTGACCAGCCTTCTGCCATCGATGCCAGCGCTAACCATTACAACTGCCGCTGGGACCAGCCGAGGATTGATTTGCTCTCCAGCTGTCTCCCTTTCCTCGGACTCCAACTCGGATGCCGCCATATTCCAGACGGAGGAGGACGATGAGAAGAAGAAGAGGAAGACTGCAAGGCCGAAGTACACTCCATACTCCGTACACACAAAATCCTTTCATACACCAAATCCCAATGTCCTCTCCCTCTATCCCCTATCCCATCCACACCTGTTAAACCACCCCGTAGATCCATCTTTTCCCCTGACGCCCCCTATCCAACCATCAACATAACAACAAAATTTACATCACTTCCCACCATTTCCCCCGAACTTCCAACCATCGACCTAACACGTTCCCCCACCCCACCCAAAATTGTTTGCTCCCTTCCTCTTCACCGCGTAAAGCGTTCTACTCCTATTCCTTCTAGCCAGCCTAAACCGGACAAGCTCCAAAACATTAAGGTAAAGTGTCCAACACAAAAACGTAAGCTCGTTGAGGTCACTGCTGGCAAGGGTAAGAAATGCGATTACGCTTGGTTTTCAAGTGTGTTTGGGGTTCTGTGTTGCCAGAAACTTGCTTGTTCAGGAGGAGATCGCTGCCAAAGTCACCTCAATAAAACAGTCAAATTTCGGCAATTCAAACCCTACACTCTTTATATTAGGCCTAAAACGTTCAAGTTCAGACATCCCCACGGCCCGCAACCGCGTGATATTAGAAGGCTAAAGGTTGATGAAAAATATTATTTTATTGGTCAAACCTATGGAGCAGGTAATAAGAAAGTAGAAATCGTTGTAAAAGGTGAAGGCCACCTTTGTACAATGCAAGTACCACCTCGGATGGTACAAAGAGAATTTTTCATCCCTAAAGCCTATCTAATACGAAGGGAAGGATGCCAAACCGTGTGGGAAATGGACTAGGACATGGGCCCACTAAAAAAAAAATCAAAATTGTTAGGTTGTGTTGGACAATATTTAAAAGTCTTTTTCCAAATTATTTTTCCAAATTTAGTCTTAACCCTCTTAAAGTAAGGGAGAGGGGTATTATACAAGTCAAGTAATAAAAAAAAAAGAAAAACACTTGACTTGTATAATACTTTAACCTGGCGGTGATGTAAAGTCACTGGGACAATCTCAAACCGTGTCCTTGAGGGTGAAGACTAAGTTACAAAAATCTTTAACAAATAAAAACTTACCTCCAAACACTTGTAGCTTGCTACAAGTGTTTGGAGGTAAAAATTTTTCAAAGTTTGAATGACCTTGACATATATCAGTCTTAATTCTTAACAAAAACCTCCAAACACTTGCGGCTTGCCACAAGTGTTTGGAGGTAAAATTTTTTCAAAGTTGAATGACCTTGACATATATAAACTACACTTTAAGTAAAGTGCTAACCATGCAATTAAGGTGTGTATTACGTGATACCCCCACTCTGACGCTTTACTAAGCTTGTATGAGCCGTTCATTTGCTTCAGTCTGTTCCGTGAGGGTCGCCCTTGGCTGGTGGGGGATATAAGGCGGCCAGGTTGCATGCACTTCTCATTCCACATCCAGCTATCGTACGGACTGGTTCTCCCCGCCTTCAACACTACATTCCCATTCTCGCCGTTTACATTTATTTCACTTCTCCATTTTCAAAATGCCTCCGAAGCTCAAGAACTATCCACCAGCTTCCAAAACCACCTCGACCGACACGCCCCCTGCTCCAATACTCCAATATTTGATAACCGCAGAATTCCTGAGCAGCCTGAAGATGCCACCGCCGCCGCCTGCCTCAATGCCCAGCCTGTCACCATTGCCGTCGACAGTGCCACCAACATCGGAAGAGGCTGCCCTACTTCCAGCGCTGAAATTGTATAAAATATTCTGTTGTTTACTTGATAGAACGCTAAAACTACCGCCAATACCAAATACTTTCACGTACAAGCTACCCCTGATAGACAAGGATGATGTAAGCAAACTATCATCAATTCAAGTGAAATTTCTGGAAGAAGAAATTCTTGTTTGTGTAAGAGAAGTGTTTCATAATGAATATTCAAAAAGATTGGCTTTCAACTTTATTAAGGAACATGCAGGACGTGAAAAAGCACAGTATCCAGGACTATATTATTTATATCTTTTTGAGAATGGAGCAAGTGTAACGGTAGAAATAACTATCATATTAATGTAATTCTCCCCACCAAGTTTATGAGGTTAGGAGTGCATAATTTGGATGAACTGAACCTAATGTTTTAGGAACTGGAATATTTGATACATCAGAATTGTACGCCTTGTGAAATTGAAATTTTTAAATTGCATTTTTTAATTGGAATAAAATGTGTTGAACTAGGACTTGAACTTGGACTTGATTGAGGTTTTGTAGAACAGAGCGGGGGATAGATCACTTTGCGGCAATGGACTAGCATGCTGCTTAGTGGTCTATCCCCCGCTCAAAGGGTATCTTTACATGACCTTGACCCACATAAATGCATAGTTGGTGGGGGTATAAAAAGGGTAAGCAAATTGGATGGATACAACACTTCCATACCATGGCTCCACTTGACAACACCGTGTTCCATCGCAACAGAATTGTCTCTATTCTGGAGGTAATACCTCTAGAAATTATAGAAGTAGAGGACCAACTACCTGCGGTTGATCAAGAAGAGGAGGAGGAAGAAATAATGGATATTGAAACGGACTCTGACGAAGCTGGTTCAACGGACAATGAAGTGGACTTGCACGCCTACGAAACATTAGAGTCATCATCTGAGTCGGAAATGGAATTCCAATTGGAAATTGAAGAAGAAGAAGAACAAGACACTCCTCATCGTCCAATGGATAGAATGTTAGTTGCCAGAAGAATTATGTATTGTCATCGCTGCCTATTCCGTGATGAGGATGATTCCGACTCTGATGGTGATGTTTCACCTTTGTAAGAAGTTTTAAACAAAAAGTAAAAAAAAAAAAAAAAACAATGTGAGTGGGGGATAGAGCAATTTGTAGTATTTGATGCTGCTTAGTGCTCTATCCCCCGCTCAAAATAATAATTCCAAATGACCTTGACCTATATAAACTTGTTGGAACAGACGTCTTTGAAAAACTCGTACAAAATGGTGGATTTAGATCAAACATCATCGGTTTCTCAAGCCTGTTGAAGAATGTATTGGAAATGGGTGTTTAAAAGCCAAATCTACTACATGATTGATAAACCGGATGTATATGACGTCACTTTCTCCCACCCTTCAACCTCGGGTATAAAGGGACCCAGTTGAGCGCGCTGCCCATTATTGCGTGGACATTCACAGAGTGTGCATTCAAAGCCAAACTGTTTGAAATGGCTCTTTGCGACATTTGTGGGGAAATTTTTGAAGACGAAGATCTTTTCACCCTACACAGAGAATTACATGAAGAAGAAGATGGAAAAGAAGATATTATCATCGATGAAATAGACTTAGACTCAATTGACCGGTTTTTGGAAGAGCATCAGAAGCAGATGGACTACTACGACAGCTATCTACAGCAAATGCAAAGAAGAAGACCTAGTGTGATCCAATTTGCTGGTGCTGGACCATCCACTACTAGAAGACCTATTGAAGAAGAGGATATGCAAGAAGAGGACACGGAAGAAGAGGACACGGAAGAAGAACTGGAAGATGTGAGACAACTGCGCACCACGGCCTTGCCAGGACGAGTTGTAACACATTTTAAAATTGATAATGTGCAATTGGAATTGGATAATTTTATAACCCAGGCCAGAGTACTTGTTGGAAAAACGCTAAAAGAATTACACAGATTGAACTTCATTAAATTTGGACTGGTGTTAGAATCAAAGTTTACCAATACTGATGGTGAAACGGCATTAAGAGCATTCATTACCAAAAACCGAACCCTTACAACTGAATCTGATATCAATGAAATTATTGAAGAATGTTTGGATGAACTGCTAGTTAAACTGCAAGAACATGAAGGAAGAGGATCCGGCTGGAGTCTGTCATCGATTGAAGGTATGGATGTAAGGGTTCACAAGCACGGATATGGTATAAGGGGTAGTAGTTATATACCTTTGCCAAAGAAGATACAAGCTACCAAATCTTGTATCAATGTGCAAAATGAGGACAATGAATGCTTTAAATATGCTATGCTAACAAAATATGTGCAAGAAAATCCATGTAGAGTTAGCAGAGCGTATCAAAATGTCCAACACCGCTACAACTTTCGAGGTTTATCATACCCTGTTAGTGTTAAAATTATTGGTAATTTTGAGAAACAAAACCCAGGTGTTTCTGTAAACGTG
Source organism: Neoaliturus tenellus (assembly GCA_030545055.2). Lineage (NCBI taxonomy): Eukaryota > Metazoa > Arthropoda > Insecta > Hemiptera > Cicadellidae > Neoaliturus > Neoaliturus tenellus. The sequence continues at coordinate 150,277,901 of CM061532.1, read as the reverse complement.
TTTGGTTTAGATGATTCCAATAGTGTTTATCCTCTGAGAGTATCAAAAGTTGAGGAAAGAAACCACACGGATCTGTTATTGATAACTAAGGGTGAAATTTCACATTATGTGTGGATAAAGGACTTTGCAGCCTTGGTTAAAAATCAATTATCAAAACAGAAACGTAGGTTAACAGTGTGTAAAAGATGTTTCTGTTTCACATATAAAGAGTTGAGACGTGGAGGATCAGAGTGGTTGTCGGAACACCAGCGGCTTTGTAATGACAACTATGAAGTGAAGATTAGTCTGCCACCACCATCTAGAGCATTTGTCCAGTTCAATAAAACAGTTCACCAATACCGGATTCCACTAGTTATCTATGCTGACTTTGAATCCACGTTAGTGCCGCAGGAACTTCCGGATGGTGAAGTAACTAGAAGAACCAAATATCAATTGCATCAACCTAACAGTTTTTGCTTATTGGTGAAATCTACTTTACCTGAAGAACAATTGCAAGACTATGGCTTAACATCCACTCCGATACTCTACCGTGGGGAAGAAGCTGCTAAGTATTTTGTAGACCAGTTGTATGACATTGCTGAAAAGGCGGAACGCTTATACGGTAATGTTTTACCCATGGAACCTTTGAACCAAAATCAACAAGAAGAATACATTTCAGCAACAAGATGTTATCTATGTAAGAAGAGCTTCAGTGAAGAAAATCCAAAAGTAAGAGATCATGATCACCTCACAGGGTTATACAGAGGACCTGCTTGTAATTCATGCAATATAAATTACAAACTGCCAAACTTTATCCCTGTAGTGTTACACAATCTTAGCGGCTACGACTCCCACTTCATTATTCCAGAGGTAGGAAGAGATAATGGTAAAATTGATGTTCTTGCTACAACATTAAAAAAGTACATCAGTTTCTCAAAAACAGTAGGTAAAATTAAACTTCGCTTCGTAGACTCTTATAGATTTATGGCATCTAGTCTGAGCAGATTGTCTGAGAACCTAAGAAGAGAAGACCTAAAAGAAACCAGCAAAATTGTACCTGAAGATAAATTGGACTTAGTAATGCGTAAAGGAGTGTTCCCCTATGATTACATAACTTCTGCAGAAAAATTTGAAGAAACCAGTCTGCCACCGATTGAAGCCTTCAATAGCAAGTTAAATGAAAGTGCAATCACCGTTGAAGACTACAATCATGCTTGTAATGTTTGGAACCAGCTCAACATTCAAACCTTAGTTGAATATTCTGACTTTTATATAAAACTGGACGTAACTCTGCTGTGCGATGTGGTGGAAGAATTTCGAAACACCTGCTTCTCCGCCTATGGACTGGACCCTTTACACTCGTACACATCTCCAGGATTAGCATGGCAAGCTATGCTAAAGTCAACCAACTGTCGACTGGAACTTCTAACGGATATTGATATGGTGCTCATGATGGAATCTGGTGTACGGGGCGGTTTAACACAAGCTGTAACACGTCATGTTAAAGCCAACAACAAGTACATCCCCGGCTTCGACGAGCAACAACCATCGGTCTACCTTGGCTACTTTGACGCAAACAACCTTTATGGTTGGGCAATGTCAAATCCGCTTCCCTATGCTGACTTCAAATGGATCGACCCGGCCACCATCGGTGACATCTCACAGATTCCAAAGAATGGTCCAAAAGGCTATATTTTGGACTGTGATTTCGAATATCCGGAGCACCTTCATGACCACCACTACGACTTGCCTCTCCTAGCCAAGACTGAAGTTTCACCGACAGGAAGATGGCCAAAATTGATGATGACCTTGGAGAATAAAGATCGGTATGTGGCTCACTACTGGGTAGTTCAACAGGCTATTGAATTGGGTCTACGTATAGTGAGAATTCATAGAGCAATTGAATTCACCCAGTCTTGTTGGTTGAAACCATATATTGATTCCAACACTACAAGAAGAGCTGCAGCGACAACAGCATTTGAAAAGGACTTCTACAAATTAATGAACAACGCCATCTTTGGAAAGACCTTGGAGAACAAAAGAAAACACAAAAATGTAAAATTAGTGAGTGATCCTAGGAAATTGGAAAAGTTGGTGCAAAAACCAAATTTCGGAACATCCATGATTATAAACGAAAATCTAGTTGCTGTAAGTATGAAGAAAACAACAATAGTCATGGATCGTCCGTTATACATCGGTATGTCGATTTTGGACATAAGTAAAACCCTGATGTATGATTTCCATTATAACAAAATGGTTAAACACTACGGAAGGGAAAACATTGGAGTCGCATACATGGATACTGACGCATTTATCTACTGGATAAAGACTTTGGACATGTATGAAGACCTAAGGACTTTTCCATACAAAGAAGATTTCGACTTTTCTGACTATCCGAAGAACCATCCAAATTATAATGAAAAATATAAAAAAGTAATTGGAAAATTTAAAGATGAAGCAAATGGAATGCCTTAAGAAGAACTAGTGGCACTGATGGCAAAATTGTATTCATTTAAGATGTACAACGAGAACAACACACCGACAGTCAAGAAAGCAAAAGGAGTGAAGACATCTTATTTGAAAAAACATGTGACATTTGACCACTACAAGACTTGTTTATTTGAAGATACTACCATCTCAGCAACATTTAACAATATCCGAAGCTTCAAACATCAAGTCTACAGTGTTACCGAAATTTAAAAAGCACTGTCAGCTCGGGATGATAAAAGACACATTATGCCCGACAAAATCCACACTCTTCCTTTCGGCCATTACTCCCTAAACCCTATGAACTAGTAACCTATTCTTCGTCCTTCTACAACTTCGACCTTATTCCTTTCTCCTTCCGTAAAAAAATGGGGAACACGGCAAGTCCAACGCCGTGTTCCCCATTTTTTTACACAAGTTTGGATGACCTTGACCTATATAAATGATGTGAATATTTAAAACAACATTCATTGTGATTATACATGTGACACAACAAACATTGAAACCTACAATATGAAGGACTTGAAGCAACAAATTGTCAACGAACTTCATAAACCTGCAAGAAGAAAGTTTCCACGAAGAAATACGGTGATAAAAGGAATTAATGATTTATATCAAGCAGATTTAATCGAAATGATTCCTTATAGCAAACAAAATAAAGGATATAAATACATATTGACTGTTATTAACTGTTTTTCAAAAATGGCAGATGCCTTACCACTAAAAGATAAAAGTGGCAAAAGTGTTACAAAAGCAATGGAAACATTTATACAAAGAGACAAACATACTATTAAACATTTACAAACAGATGATGGAAAAGAATATTTTAATAAGGAATTTGCAAATTTAATGAAAAACACAATATAAACCATTATTCAACCAATTCAGAGGTAAAAGCCTCAATAATTGAAAGATTCAACAGAACTTTAAAAAGTGCAATGTATAAAATATTTTCCAACAGAGGATCGCACATATGGATTGATATGTTACCGAAACTTATAAACGATTACAATAACAAGTTTCATAGAACTATTGGGATGAAACCAAACCAGGTGACTAGCAAAAACGAAAAACTGGTATTACAACGTATAAAAATGAATACTAAACCAAGAGTTGAAAAACTAAAGCCTAAAAAATTTAATGTGGGTGATAAAGTGCGAATAAGTAAATATAAAGGTGTATTCAGTAAAAGATATCTGCCAAATTGGACCAATGAGGTTTTTACTGTATTCAAAGTACAACCTACAGTACCTGAGACATATATTTTAAAAGATGATAAAGGACAATTGCTTGAGGGAGGGTTTTATGGACATGAAATGTTAAAATCAACAGTAGGCGATGTATATTTAGTTGAAAAGGTGTTGCAACGGAAAAAAGATAAGGTTAAAGTACGATGGTTAGGATTTAATAAGACTGAAGATTCTTGGATACCTAAAAAGGATTTGATATAACGATAGAGAATCATTTTAGGTTGAACCATTACAAAGGATGGAGATAATACCACAAAAGGAGAGTTTTACTATTAATAATATAGATGAACTCACAGTGGATAATTCAGAATTCAATAGTGGGAAACATGGCAATTTGTTACCAAACACCGTGCGCTGTCTGGTTACCGGACCTTCCAACTGTGGAAAAACTAATGTAGTATTCAATTTGATTACAAACCCTAAAGGATTACGTTTTAATAATTTATATGTATTTTCAAAATCACTACAACAACCAAAGTATCAATTATTGGAAAAAATACTGAATAATGTGCCTGAAGTTAAATACTTAAAATTTAATGCAAGCGAGAGTGTTATGCAACCACAAGAAGCTAAACCATTCTCTGTGTTCATATTTGACGATGTATCTTGTGAAAACCAAAACACAATAAGAAATTACTTCGCTATGGGTCGACATAACAACATAGATAGCATTTATATTGGTCAAACTTACAGCAAAATACCAAAACAACTCATTAGAGACAATGCAAACATGTTAATTGTATTTAAACAGGACGAAACCAACCTAAAACATATATATTTTGATCATGTAAATGCGGATATGACATTTGAACGATTTAAAGAGTTATGTGGAAAGGCTTGAGATGAAAAGTATGGGTTCCTAACAATTATGAAGGAACAACCGCTAAACAATGGTCGATACAGGATAGGATTTGATAAATTTATATTAATACATTGAACGTGGTATAAAACATTCATTGTTGTACAACACGTCTTGCTACAAACATGGTTAACCAAGAAAAATTAGTAAAAGAAATAAAATCACTTAGTGATTCTATTCGGGCTAAAAACAGAGCATTGAAACTAGGTATTAGCGAGAGGGAGAAATTCCTTGAATCTACTTTTAAACCTATTACTGAACCCTTGAAACAATTAAACAAAAAATTTGCTAAACCCGTTTTGGAAGGAGATGCAATTGCACCTATTACAAAGTTTGAAAGAGAAATTGTAAAATCAGAAGATTTTAGTGATGAAGACCTGGAATCCTCTACATATAGTGGTTTTACCGGTGGAGAACCTGAAAGAGAGCTAGAATCACCAGACTATAGTGGTATAAGAGAATTATATGAAGTAAAAGCTAAAAGAGGACATGAAGATGTATCAACTGCTAGTGAAGAGGAAAAAGAAGAAGAAGCAAGGGAAGGTCCGTCAAACATAAGCTTGTTGGGTGAAAACATTCATAACAAAGGACCTTTAGGAAGGAAATACATGATAAAAATGTTAGCTGGAATAAATCCTAATAAAAACTACCATAGTTATGGAGTAAGATTAACAGAAGAAGGTTTAATGGTTGGTAATAGCCCGGTAAACATTGATGAAGATGATAATATTATTGTTGGTAATCAAAGATATAAGGGCACAAGAGGATTATTTGAATTATTATTTGAAAAAAAGCCTTTAGAATTGTTAGTTAAAGAAGAAGACATGGAAGCATATAAACAGATTTTGGAACACACCAATGCATACAGGAGAAAATATTTAGCTGACCAACCAGTTTTTAGATCTAGGTCTTTAAAATATAGAGTATTTGTATCCAAGTTAATACCAACAACGAGAAGACAACCAATGCCGATAATGCCAAGAAAACCTGTAAAACGAAGGTTTGTGTCATCCACTTTGGATATAAGTGCTCCAGAACCAAGAAAAAGAAACAAATCTGTTACAGGTACAGGTTTAATGAAGAAACTATATAGCACAAATGTGATTTATTACAATAATATCAATAAATTGGTGGATAGAATGAAACTAATACATGAAGCTAAAGAAGCGGGTCATACTGGATTGGAAAACGAATGGGTGGCTTTAGTGGATGAACTCCGAAACCGTGGGGTAATCTCATAAAAATGCGTTACTCCCTAGAATACTATTCAGTTGCACCATGAGTGTCGACAAGTTCGGACGTTACTCCTCGGATGGGTTATATTATGCGAATAGTTTAAAAAGAAGTGCTGGTTTACCACAAACACCTGATGGAGATTATGATATGAGTAATAAATGGTTAAAAAACATAAAAGATCCTACGGATGAAAACGATGCAATAAATTTAAAAATATTAAAGGAAAAGATATCGCCTACATTAAGACTACAAAATAACACATATGACGCAGAAGATCATAGAATCATCAACGTTGGTAAACCAAATCAAAACGGTGATGCAATAAACAAAGGTTATTTGTCATCTGAATTAAAAAATACGTTAAAATTCAATGGGAAAACGTATAGTGCTAACAATAAACGTACATCCAACGTAGATGACCCTAAAGATGCAAAAGACAGCGTAAATAGACGCTATTTACATTCCTTGATACCTGAAAAGACAAAAGATGGATTTTCTTTTTATAAATTTTTTATTAACGATATAGGTTATCCAAAAAATGAAAATGATGCTGTAAACCTCAAATATATAAAAGATCATTGTGTCATACATGATGTGGGAGTTATCGATTGTCTTGGTAATTGTTTAGCAAATGTAAAAGATGGTTCGGCACCAACAGATGGAGCAACGGTGGGTCAAATGAAGGAAACTTTAAAACAAGAAACATCTGGATTTGTAAAACAAGACCAAGTAGTATCGCGAAAAGGGGATGTATTTGTGCAGGGAAATGAAAAGTTTACATTACTTGAAGAAAAGAATAATGCTTGGGATGGTAAAGGAGAGAAATTATCATATATAGGTATGGGTACAGAATTCTTTGATGTTCCAGTTGTAGCACAAACTATATGTTCTAATCCATATAATGATGAACCTTACATATGTAGGTTTAAAAAAATACGTAACGTACCTCCTGGTATCAACGATTTCGATTGTGTTGTAGTTAGTCAATCTTTGATATTAGATAAACCAACTGGTGATATTTTTAATGCAGATGATAAGAAAATAGGTAATTTAAAACAAGGAAGTGATCCAAATGATGCTGCAACTGTAGGACAGGCTATAACAACTTCATTAAAGGACCATAAAGTATATACTTGTAATAATAAACGTATTACAGAACTTAAAGACCCTAAACATGTGGATAATGCTGTTACTGTTAATTTTCTTATTAAAGTTTTAGGAAATGCATTATTTGATATGTTCAATATTATTGCAACCCGTACACGTTGGGGTAATTGGGTGTCTGAATCCGAGAGAGGTAATTGGATTTAAAAGGAAATTTTTAAATACTTTATTAACCCTAATACGCAAAAGTTTAGATCATCAGATTGGGGTGATATTGATATTTAATATAACAACACAATAAACTACTTCATTTATGTCCAACTCGTCATAGAGTTAACACATAAAATGTACATTGCGGTTATAAAAGGACAATAATGACATTCCAGTACATCAGTCCATATCGAGACACTGTAAGGAAAGGAGGCGGTATTACGTCCACAGCGGTTTCTCTGTTAAGTAAAGCTTTAAATCGTATTCCAGTAGGATCTATCGTAAATAGAGCAATAGACGCTTTACCATACGAATTTCATATACCGGGAGGTTATCAGTATTGCGGACCAGGAACTAAATTGAAAAAACGACTGGAAAGAGGTGATCCAGGCATAAACAAGTTAGATCAGGCTTGTAAAGAACACGATATCGCATATTCCACGTTTGCCGATTCAAAAAATAGATCGATAGCAGACAGAAAGCTTGCGGACATAGCTTGGCAACAAGTAAAATCAAGTGACGCTAGCATAGCAGAAAAAGCAGCAGCTTTAGCAGTAACAGCAGGTACGAAGGCTAAAACAGCAGTAGGAGGTGGAAAAAGGAGGAGAAGAAGGGTAAAAAGGAAGTCAACCACAAGAAAACATGGAGGAAATATAAGAAGACGACGATCTAGCAGAAAAGGCAGGAAGAAGCCCACCATGTGGTCAATGGTAAAAAACGGGGCAGGTCTTTACCTAAGATCTTATCGTGCATAAAAGAGAACAACCTGATAATACTTCAATATGCGGCCATTTATGTTTGGAATTTCTAGCTAAAAGTATCAGTCACTATTGAGATGTCTTCCTATACGGTATCATTAACAGGAAAATCGTCCACTTTACGAAGTATCCTTTTTCCAGCGTTACGCTTGCAAAAAGGAAGGTTTTGGGAGGCGGCACTATTGGATTTTACAACTTACAACTCTATTCCCAATGTTACGGAAGGTAAAAATAACGTAAGTAGTGTGTTTTGGTTACCGCTGGCTCAGGTCAGCTGCCCCGGAAGCCATGCGCCGGGGCATACATCTTCCGGTCGGTTATTAAATCAGGGGGAGGGGTTGGGGTTTGCGTTTGAACCAAACCTGCGCATAAAGTAAAAGTCAGTTTAAAACCGAAATTCAACAGTGGAACGCAAGTAGAAGTTAGTTGAAAAAGGAGAGGGGATAATTGTTTCAAGGTCGTCCGGAGGGAGTTTTAAAAAAGACTGAACTGCTAGGAGTTCAGTTTAATGTCGATCGTCGTACAGGTCAGTCGAAACCGACGAGCGACCGAAGAATAGCTTCAAGATCATTTCTCGCCGTCGAAGATACATCCGAAACTTGGACGGGATCCTGTGGATTCGGTGGAGGCGAAGTTCTCGGAGGATTCTCTCTCGGGTGGGTAGTAGATGATATTTCGTGAACTTGTACTTGTTCCTGGTTCGTATCCATCTCTGTGTAGCGTAACCTAGAGCGGAGTTGTTGTCAATTGAAGAGCGTATAGAATAATGAAGCAGGAATTGTCGTGGGCGCGCTTATATAAAGAATGGTGGGGATGAAATAGAAAAACCTGTTGAACACAGTCGATAGGTGTAACAAGTTCGAAGTTGTAGAAACGTAACATCGAACGTAAAATATTGTGAATAACAGTATCGTCAACGTTAACCCGCGGAGTTCTAGCCGAGTATAACGGGTTAAAACTTAATTTCTTCCTAACTTTTGTTAAATTTGTTTTAGTCTTTGAAACTGATGGTTTGGAATCATTTCGTAATATATGTTGTGTCCGCAAAAGTTTCAATTTCAAACATTGCGTATCCATCACAAGAAGTATGTCAGACGTGTAGGAGTGAGAACAAGACAGATGAATGAGATATAACGTCGAGCACGCGAAGGTGATTCAAACAGGACGACATGTGCTAATGTAAATGAAATTTCAGGTTAATAGCAATTAGACTTGTATAATGAAGTTGGCGAAACGTATATATAATGAGTAGGAAGGATGTGAACACCGCAAATGCGAGTTAATTAATGGTCGCGGTGCGATGAACAATCTCCATTTATAACGGCTATCGCGTGGGAAGATCCGTTACGCACGAGCACCCAAGCGGAACCCGTGTTCACTCAAGCGGAACCCCCCCCCCATAAAAAATGGAGATTAAATCCCCCCCCCATAAAAAATGGAGATTAAATCCCCCCCTTCCCCCACCCCTTCCCCCACTCCTTCCCCCACTCCTTTGGGTCAATGGCCGGTTATGACCGGTTGTTGACTCCATCTAGTTAAACTGAATTAAACATGGCAGCTCCCATGGAAAGTTCTAACCTCAAACCTTGGTTTCGCTCCGACTCCTTATTTGACTTTTATACTGCTGCGAACTGGACCGTACTGGAGTGAAAATAACCGTACCGCGCATGCGCTAATTCCTCCCACCATTGTGCTTCACTCCCCCACCACTTCCCCCACCTCTCAAAATCTGAGGAGCGATACGAGCCCGATCTTCGCGTCAGTCGTCAACGAATTTTCATAGCGAAAAGTCGTTGGCGATTCGGTAAGAGGTTTCAAATATATAGTAGGCCTATATATATTTGAACTTCTTATACTACGTTGCGTTTTTTAATGCAATGTAGTGTGTGTGTGTGTGTGTGTATTAGTTGTAAGGTGCACTTATTTTAAGAATTAATATGCGCATTGCGATGTTAGTTATAAGTTGTGTTTAGCTTTAAGGTGTATTAATTTTTAAGAATATTGATGGTATTTTGGTTGTGTTGAATTATTTTGTTTTCAATAATGATCTGTTGTTTTGCCTTACAGCTAGATGATAGGGGGTAGATTAACTGTAAATTCAGAAGTTCCGTTGAACTTCACTTAGAAGGGGTGGGACATCCGCAAATTGCGGACTAGGTTTTTGCATTTTGTTTAGGAATATTATGGGTGGGTTTAGTTGGGTGGGTGTTAGAGTTGCGTTTCTGCATTAACTGTTCCAGTTTCCCTTCGAATTCACGGTTACGGACGGACCCGGACCGGCCCGTTACGGATGGACCCGGACGGGCCAAACAAAATTGCATCGATGGCCCTTGCAGAACGTAACTAGTGGGTTGGGAGTGGGAACCGTTAGGCAAACAGGGTGGTGGGAACAGTTACTACTGTTCCCATCACCTTGGTTTTTTATAAATGTTGAACGACCTTGACCCACTTTCGGAAGGGTCAACGACCGTTCCGCATGAGCACCCAAGCGGAAACCGTGTTCACTCAAGCGGAACCCCCCCCCCATAAAAAATGGAGATTAATTCCCCCCCCCTTTCCCCACCACTCCTTTCCCCACCACTCCTTCCACCTTCCGGTCACGGCCGGTCGCTAACCCTTCTCGTTAACATACCGTTATAAAAGACGCACCGACTACGGCTAACGTTTTATTCTGATTCCAGACGTTACGCTGCGAATACAGACTTGTAACCATGTCATCTCTGCCTCCAACATCTTCTACTACGGCTTCTACCACGACTTCCACTACTACAACTTCTTCTACTACTACAACTTCTACTACTACAACTTCTACTACGGTTTCAACTCCGGTGAAGAAAACTCTTCGTCTGAAAAATGTTCCTGCCTGGTGTAAGGATCAACTTCAATCCACGCCTTCGACTTCTGGAGCTCCTTTTCCTCCGGCCAGCAATAACGCATCTCGCAGCATATTTTCACCGCCTTCGTCTTCAAATGACTCCATGCCGCCACCGCAGAAGCCAGCTCCTCGATCTAACGAACCGTCAATCGAAACCTTAGTTCACCACCTAAGTGCACCTGTTATTCCACTTTCACCAATGCCTCCTACTCCACCACTTCCAGTTCCTAAAGATCACACCTATCCTAAAAATCAACCACCCAGGTCTGCTCCTTCAGAGCGTTTCCAATTATTAAAAGAAGAGCGTCGTAGGGCATTTAGCCGCCCCACTACTTGCCCTGAAATGCTCACTAGGGGAATTAAGAAAGGATCAGCTTGTGGAAGGAAATGTGTTAAGAACGAGAGTTTCTGCCGTGTACATGTCGTGAAACATCTTTCCGAACCACAACTGGCAGAAACCCCCACTGTTGAAGACGATTCTGAAATAATATCCGTCAGAGGAGAGAGGCTTAAGAAAGGTTTGAGATATTTTTTTCTAAGTGTTGTTGACCACCAACACATATTGGCAAAATGTAACGGCAAAAAATATCAAATTAAAGTTTGTGACAATTTGTGTAAAGAGAAGAGATTTAACACTTTAGATTCTCAAGACTTTCTCCTCAGGGATAAAAAGGATCGTATTACAAGGTGGGGGCGTAAACAGTAAATTCACATAGTCTTTTCCAAATTTTGTTTAAAAAAATAATGGGGGAGAAACACAATGCGTTATAGCATTGTGTTTCTCCCCCATTATTTTTTAACACTCTAAGTCCCGTGACCTACTTTTTTGAGGTCGATGTACAGTTATATGACCTCTCTGACTTGCATTGTTTTGCCGGTGTAGGTTCATATAGCGTGCAAGGAATGGTGTGTTAATGAAATATCATCAGCATTCAAAGAGAAACTCCGCATGTTGTTTTGCAAGTTAATTAGTCTTTATTAGCACACAACAATTATCGCGTGAGAAGATCCGTTCCGCATGAGCACTCAAGCGGAACCCGTGTTCACTCAAGCGGAACCCCCCCCCTCATAAAAAATGGAGATTAAATCCCCCCCTTCCCCTTCCCCCACTCCTTCCCCCACTCCTTCCCCCACTCCTTCGGGTTAATAACCGGTCATGACCGGGACTCATTATACCGTTCCAGTCACGGTTACTAGTTACATTCGCTTTCTCATTCCGACTCCATACAGCGATGCCGCCGGTCGAGACGCCAGTATTCCACGAGCACGTTGTTGACACCTACGAGGTTTCGGAACCCGAACGTGACAACAACAGGCTTGAGATTCCATACCGGATCCAGTACGATCAAATTATCACAATTTACGCGGATCCCCAAAACCCTCGTCTGTCCCTTGATGGGGTTTTCAGAGAAATGTTGCAAATCATAGAGGATGGTGATGTGCTAGAAATAACAAGCTTTGTGACCGACGACAAAGGTCAACACAGCTTGTTATTTCAGCAACCTCTAGGATTTGACGATTTGTACTGGTGGCTCGATCGTTTTTGTACAACATTGCGGCACGAGCCTCAAACAAGCCCTTGCTTCCAAGCTATAGCTCATAGTTGGTAAGCTTTGCCTTAATGAGGCAAAAAACGGCCCTTTTCAGGGCCACCTAAGACTTAAATTTACGCATGTAAGCTATTCAGCTTACTTGCGACTTAGAAATAAGTTCTGCTACGCGGCCAGTTTTGTCCGTGTAGTAGTAATGAAAGGAGGGTTCTGTGTTAGGAGGGGTCAATGACCGTTTCGCATGAGCACTCAAGCGGAACCCCCCCCCATAAAAAATGGAGATTAAATCCCCCCCCTTTCTTTCCTTCCTCCCACCACTCCTTCCCCTACCACTCCTCCGGGTGAATGACCGGTCATGACCGGTTGTCTACTTATATCTAACCGTTACACTCGCTACTCCAGTCTTCATTCCAATCCGAGAGGCCATTACCGCAACAACGTAGCTATGACTACTTTATTTACATTATGCTTGCAAGAGATCCTTGCAAATGGAGACATGTTGGAATTTGCATTTAATGATGTAAACTTTCCAGCACCACTAAAAGAAGTTCTGTATTCCTTTTTTAAAGAAAACTTTGGATACATTGAATACTTTTGGTGGAAATTCCAAGATGGAACTCAAATGTGTTGTGAGTGCGGTTTGGCTGCAACAGATTCTAATCTCGGACTCTTTTTAAATGAAGGTGGAACCTACAAAGGAAGTTATGATTGGGCATACAAGTTCAATCTTCCAAATGATAAATGCGATATTTGCGCAAATCCTTTATACAAGTGGGTACACACCGAAGTCCCTGTGTGAGTTTAGCTCCATAGGGACAAACGGCCCTTTTCAGGGCCACCTAAGACTTAAATTTAGGGATGTAAGCTATTTAGCTTACATGCGACTTAGCAGAAATAAGTTCTGCTACGCGGCCAATTATATCCGTGTAGTAGTAATAGAAGGAAGGTTCTGGTCCCTTGACTATCGCGTGGGAAGATCCGTTCCGCATGAGCACTCAAGCGGAAACCGTGTTCACTCAAGCGGAACCCCCCCCCTCCAAAAAAATGGAGATTAAATCCCCCCCTTCCCCCACCCCTTCCCCCCACTCCTTCCCCCACTCCTTCGGGTTAATGGCCGGTTATGACCGGTTGTTGACTCCATCTAATTAAACATAATTAAACATGGCAGCTTACATGGAAAATTCTAACCTCAAACCCTAGTATACGGATCGGAATCACTCCATGCTATTGCGCATGCGCCAAGTCTGTATTACTCCATTTAGTGCTACTGCGCCTGGAAAGGCGAGTTCTCCGGATCGGAACAATCCATGCTATTGCGCATGCGCCGAGTCTGTATTACTCCATTCAGTGCTACTGCGCCTGGAAAGACGAGTTCTTCGGATAGGAACAATCCATGCTATTGCGCATGCGCCGAGTCTGTATTACCCCATTTAGTGCTACTGCGCTTGGAAATTTCTAACCTCAAACCTTAGTTTCACGTTATTGCGCATGCGCCGCATCCACTTCTTCGTTTTATTTTTACACCGCTATGAACTGGACTGATTTGAACCAATCCCGTCACGCTCCCCCCACGCCAGTCTCCTCATTTGCATACTGCTATATAAGTGGAGCAAGCGTTGTTCTCTCCTTCATTCTGCTTTCACGCGCCGCACTTTTTGTTTTGTCTTTGACAGCATTATTGTGTTTTAAAATGCTTCCTCACGTTAATGAAGAGTTCAATCCTTCCGAATATGCTGATGTTTACCATCAACATGTAGAAGATCCGATAGATTTCTACGATAGTAGCAGTGAGAATGAAGATGATAGTAGCAGTGAAAATGAAGAGAATGAAAATGAAGAGAATGAAAATGAAGAGAATGAAAATGATAGTAGCAGTGAGAGTGAAGATGACAATGAAATTCGCATTGAACTTGATCAACAAATGAGACCATTTTATTTCAATGAACTAGATCCCCTTGATATGGTAGACAGATTCATTGCGGAAGCGCACAAATGGCTAAATTTAGGATATAATATTATAATTGGTTCAGCTATTCTGTATCATGATAGTAAGTTCTTTTGTGTAACATCAAATACTAGAGAACGTATGCTGATTTGGCGGGGTGATATACTGAGGTGTCACGAGGAAAATATTAGCATTGGTGGCTACTTTGTAGCACAAGTGGGCTTTTGGGTCTAATGTGGCTAGTGTAGTGGATAGTATAGCCACACAAACCTTCCCTCACCCCCCACCCTATCCCCTCCCAATCCTTATTCCTTCCCCCTCCCCATTTTTAAAACTCATAAAAGGCGGACTATGAACCTCCAGGTTTTTAGTCTGTACTTGCACCGTCAAGATAAGTACTAGACTTGATGGTTTCACAGCCAATGATATTAATATATGGAGTTTGATAACAAACTTACGCATTAAAATTGAAGAAACAATTATGGCGAACAATGGGATAGGAGTTGTTGTTATTGTTTCATTACTAAGACATATTGATTATTTGTATGATATAAAAGTAACAATCAAGAATATTAATGAACTATTTCCCTGGACAATATTTATTCGCGATAAAGTTGAAGAGCAGAAAATTATAGTAGATGTGCTAGCAATGAAATATAACCTAGATAGAGAAGAATAACTACAAAACGCTCTCCCCCACCTTCCCTTATATTGTGCAAAAGAGTGGGGAGTAAAAGAATATAAGACTAAGAAAGCAATATATAGTTTGTTATTCGAGGTAAAAGAAGTGGTGAACAAATATGTTGTCTAAAGATACTCCATTTGTTAATTATTTTGAAGTTAAAAATGTTTATATCAGTACAGACGAAATGGAAGAAGACAATATAGAGGAAAATTATAACGAAACTGATAATTATTCAACGATGGATGAAGAAGAAATGGAACAGTTTGAACAAGAAATCTTTGAAGAAATGATAAACGATAGTGACGAAGACATAGTTAAAGAAGCAATTGATATATACATATTAGACTCATCATTGGATTCACCCATATCACCTTTACTGTCTTCTGAATCCGAATCCGAATTGGACTAAGGTAGTCCCCCCACTTTATTGTTTTTAAATAAGTCCTATAAATTGCGAATTTTATTATTAGTAAGTCAACATTTGTTGGAGCTGCATGTATGGTTAAGAATGTCTCCTAGAGATACTTCTTTTATACAATTAATTGAAATTGTAAAACAACGAAATATTACGTTAGTTGAAGAAGAAGATGAAGTTGAAACAACCGACATAATACAAGATCCTGTAGAAGAAGCGATAGAAGTAACAGAAATTGATCAAGAACCTTCAATGATGGAAGTAGTTGAAGCGCAAAATGAATCTCAAGATGTAGAAGAAACTGTTCCATATTCTGTTTTTTGAGATTTTGCATCAAATACTTTTGTTGTAATTCAAATTGAAATTAATAATCTTGAAGAAGTGGTGGGGGAAAATTCTCCCCACCACTAGTTTAAAGTTGGTAGGGGAATGTTCATAAATGTGTTGGTTATTTGCGTAGAAGCTTATTCGTCAGGAAACTGTTGACTAAAAATGTTCAATCCTAACGCACCATCTTCTTCAAGAAACTGTCAAGTACAAACGTTTTGTGCTGTACCTTTTGAACCTTCATACTATAAAATGATAGGTATTCATGAAATTGCAATTAGTGATCAGAAAATGTTCAAAGTATTCTGTTCTCGACTTAATAGAACCTTACGTCTACCACCAAATACGTTCACTTACAGGCTACCCCTGATAGACAAAGATGATGTCAGCAAAATACCAATGATTCAAGTGAAATTCCTGGAAGATGGAATTCTTGTTAATTTAAGAGAAGTATATCATAATGAATATTCGAAAAGACTGGCTTTCAACTTTCTTAAGGAAAATATAGGACGTGAAAAATACCAGTATCCAGAACCATTTTACACATACCTTTTTGAAAATGGAGCAAGTGTAACAGTGGAAATAAGTATTAAAT
The DNA here is from genome assembly GCA_030545055.2 of Neoaliturus tenellus. Classification (NCBI taxonomy): domain Eukaryota; kingdom Metazoa; phylum Arthropoda; class Insecta; order Hemiptera; family Cicadellidae; genus Neoaliturus; species Neoaliturus tenellus. Next base: position 150,261,626 of record CM061532.1, on the reverse strand, counting down.
TAATGTAATTCTCCCCACTACTAGCCTAAAGTTGGAGGGGGAAGTGCATAAATGTGTTGGTTTTCTGCGTAGAAGCTCATTCTTCAAGATATCGTTGACCAAAATGTTTCGTCATATTCCTTGTGATCCAACCTCTTTGTTCAGGGAGAATCAAAGATTAAAAAGACTAGAAAAGGAAAAACAAGACCGACAAGATATGAACATGGAGTTCAATCGACTACAATTTCAAATACCCGGAATTGCAATGGGAGCACCGAAATTGAAAACTCTACACTGGGCTGGAAGTTACATCAAGTATTTAAAACTACAAGTCGAAGCAAGAGATTTAAAATTGAAGAAATTGGAAATGGAAAATCGGGAAATGAAGAAATTAATATCACACATGTCTGGTAATACTACAGTTCAAAAAGGTGAGGAGGAAGGAAAAGAAATATTAGGAATCTAAATTATCAAAACAATCCTTTTAGAGAATGGGGAATAGATCACTTTGTGGTAATGGAATAACATGCCGCTTAGTGATCTATTCCCAGTTCTCGCTTGATATCCAATGACCTTGACCTATATAAAAGTGGTGGGGGAAAATCATATAAGAAAAAGGTTTTAGATGTGACTATCAGTTTAAGTCTAACACGATGGATAGGTTGTTAGTTCTGTGTTTACAAGAAATTATCAATAATGGGTTTCTTTACCATTACATCATAAGAGCAAATGAGTGTGAAATACCTAAAGCAATTCGTGAAATGCTCATTGAATTTAAGAAAGACAATTATGGATTTGCTATTTATCTTGCTTATACTTTTAAAGACGGTACAAAAATGTGTCATGATTGTGGAAAAGCGTCTGTTTTAGATTTTGAACAATTCCAAGATGATGGAGGTAGGTTAGTTCATTTTGTAAAAGCTCAAATAATGAAATTCCAAACATGTAATAAAATTTGCAACATTTGTGCACAGTGTTTGTTTGAATTTATTAAGTATCGTGCATTCAAACCATAATACCCCTTCCACGTATAAAGGAGAGGGGGGAAAATAGTGGGGGGTTATAGCTAGGTGGGGGAAACGTGTATAAATACAGGTTGTCTGAAGAGAGTTTTATTATTGTTTCGGAATTAGAAGAAACATAATGGAATTTGAAGTGCGTCATTACAAGATCAAATATGAAGAATGGACTTCAGTTGCAAATTTCGTATCGTCAAAAGAACAAGAACATAAGTTGATGCAAGTATATTGTTATATACATAATGAAGAAAGCCATCACAAAGTGATGAGCTATCTAAATATGCCTGGCGTGTCATCAAGAAGCCCGGAATTTATAAAATACTTAAAGGAGGAAGATGTGGACGTCACATTAGAAGTATGGTACAAAGTTTGAGAAACAAGTATGTATTATTATGGTGGGGGGAAGAACATATAAGTCGGTGGTGGGGGGAAGTGTGATAAAAGAAGCAGAAGTTTAGAGAAGAATTCACTTTGTACGGCAACAGTGAAAGATGGCTGATCCTTCTGCAACACCTGTATTTTCAACTTCAGATTGCCAACAAAACTCAGAATCAAAAATGTTTTGCACTACTCCAACACCAAACTACTATGAAGATCAACAGCTGCAAGTGTCTTCTACATCAGTGTTGGAAATGTCAAAGCCATATCCAAGTTGTATGTGTGAACCAATAACACCATCTTCAGCAAGACTAAGAAAAAACCTAAGAATGAAAGAAAGATATAAGAGAGAAAAGATAGAATTGACAAAATTACAATTAATGGTGCCTACCATTGAAATTGGATGTAGCAGAATACAGACTTTACAGAAAACCAACGCATATTTGATAAAATTATTGGACACTATCGAAGAGTTGAAGAAGAATGGACATTCTCATAAGTAACATCTGCACACACGTTTCCTCCCAAAGAAAAACAACAAAAAAAGTATAAAAATTAGCAAAACCCAAAAAAATTAGATGTAGAATAGAGAGCGAGGAATAGATCACTTTGTGGTAATGGACTAACATGCCACTTAGTGCTCTATTCCTCGTTCTCGCGTTATATCGGATGACCTTGACCTATATTAGTAGGGTGGGGGGAAATTGAAAGTGGTGGGGAAAATGTATAAAGGACGAGCCTACTATAGTCGAATTATTCCGAAAGCGAACTTGTAACGAGTATGGACTTGACTACAAGTAAAGACAATAAGAAACAAAGGCTTCGAGAAATGGCTAAAGCAAGAGAGTCTAGAATAAAGTTTAAGTTTTACAGACTACAGAGATTGATTCCTGGTGTTATGTTAGGTGAAATACGAACAAGAACGGTGGACAAAGCGGCTGATTACATTAATGAATTACGTACAGAACTAATGATAAAACAGGCAAAAATAGAAGAATTGGAACAAATAATAAGACAACACATTGAAAATTCAAACAGTCAACCAATAAACTATGTAACAAAAGATTAAAATAAAAAAGGAAATGGATTTGGACTTTGGCTATTGATTGAACACTTCTTAGAGAATGGGGAATAGATCACTTTGTGGTAATGAAATAACATGCCGCTTAGTGATCTATTCCCAGTTCTCGCTTAATCTAAAATGACCTTGACATACTTATCAAAATATCATATAAGCCGAATCGCAAAGAGTTATTCCTCATTTACTTGAAATGGCTCCTGTGGACAACACCGATTATCCAAGGAAACCTCTTGTTGAAATATTGTATAAAATTCAACTAGAAGATTTAAATATGGAAGAAGAGGATAACATCAGTGAAACATCACAAGTAGAAAGCGTAGATGATATGGATATAGATCTAATAACATCAGAAGTTGAAAGCATCAATGATGTGGAGAATGAAGATTTAAGCGTAGTAATATCAGAATCTTCGTCATCGTTTGAATATGAAGAAGTACAAACTGAAACTCCAACTGGAATAGAAAATACGAATGAACAATCGGTTTGTAGAAGACTATTTTCCTCGGATAGTGAAGAAGATGAAGATGAAGATGAAACAGTGGTGGGGGAACCTTTATAAAAGGAGGAACAAAAGAGCCCATTTCATTTCTCGGCGAAATTTGGAAGAGTAAACATGTATCGTTGCGATAAATGTTCGGAATCGTTCAACGATAATATTCTATTAGAAATACATAAAGAACTATTTCACAACAACGCAGAAGAACAAGAAGAACAAGAAGATTAAGATGAAATTTTAGCAGGACCTTCAACTACTTTACCAAATCTACAAGTATTTGCATTACCTGGTAAAGTCATAATGCATCATAAAATTCAAAATGAAGACTTAAATCTAGAAGAATTTATTGAAGAAGCAAAACCAATTATAAGTAAAACTTTAAAAGATGAATTGAAAAGATTGAACTTTCTTAAATTTGGTTTATTACTAGAAGCTATGTTTATAAATGTACAAGAAGAATTATCACCAAGAGGATTCATAACAAAAAACCGAACCATCATAGGAAGTTCAGACATTGATTCAATAGTAGAAAATTGCATAGAAGAAATATTAACCAAACTTCAGGAACACGAAGGAAGAGGATCCGGATGGAGTCTTACAAGCATTGAAGGATTAGATATAAGAGTTCACAAACATGGATACGGACTAATGGGATCTAGTTATATTCCTTTGCCAAAAAGAATTGAAAATTCTAAGTCTTGTATTAATGTTCAAAATGAAAATAATGAATGTTTTCGCTATGCTATGACGTCAAAGTTTGTATTACGAAATCCATGTAGACCCAACCAAGAATATGAAGATGCAAGACACAGGTATAACTTTCAAGGAATAACGTATCCCGTTTCTACAAAAGATATATCAAAGTTTGAAAAGAAAAATCCTGGCACGTCTATTAATGTTTTTGCATTAGATAGTTCAAACAAAGTGTATCCTTTACGTATTGCAAAAGAAGAGCTACCAGATCATACGGATTTACTACTACTAACGCGAGGAGATGTGTCTCACTATGTGTACATAAAGAAATTTGACTCTCTTGTTAATAAGCAACTTTCAAAAAATAGAAATAAAAAGTTGATTTGCAAGAGATGTTTTAATTTTCAACGAGAAGGAAGACAAGGAAGAGAATGGTTACAAGAGCACAAAAGATTATGTAACAATAATTATGAAGCAAAGATTATTTTACCTCCGCAAAGCAGAGCATTCGTTTCATTTGAAAAAGTTCACCATCAATACCGTATCCCTTTAGTTGTGTATGCAGATTTTGAATCAACACTTGTTCCAGTTGAAGATGAAAATTGTGAAGCAAGAAAAAGTGTAAAGTATCAAATGCACAAACCAAACAGGTTTTGTTTAATGGTCAAATCAACATTATCAGAAGAACATTTAAACAGATATGGATTAACTTCAGAACCTCTAGTATATCGTGGTGAAAATGCGGAAAAAATATTTCTTGATCACCTATATTCAATAGCTAGAAATACACAAAGCTTATATACAGATATTGTACCAATGAAACCGATGGACGAAGAAGAAGAAATTCAACATGAAAATGCGACTCACTGTTTCTTGTGCAAAAATGATTTTACTATTGAGAATTATAAAGTTAAAGATCACGACCACCTCACAGGTTATTACAGAGGTGCTGCTTGTAATAAATGCAACTTGAGCTATCGTTTACCACTATTTATTCCTGTGGTTCTGCATAATCTCAGTGGGTACGACGCTCATTTTATAATACCTGAATTAGCAAGAGACGACGGTAAAATCGATGTGTTAGCTGAAACTTCAGAGAAGTTTATAAGTTTTTCCAAAGAAGTTGGAAACGTCAAATTAAGATTCTTGGACTCCTACCGATTTTTGCCGTCGAGTTTGTCCAAACTTTCTGAAAACCTAAGGAAACAAGATTTAATCGAAACGAAGAAGATTGTAAACAGCGATAAACTGGATCTGGTACTTCGAAAAGGAGTTTTCCCATATGATTACATAGACAGTTTAGAAAGATTTAATGAAACATCACTACCTCCAAAAGAAGAATTTAAAAGTAAACTGTACGACATGGATATATCTCAAGATGATTATGATCATGCATGCAAAGTATGGAACGAATTAGGATTTAGAACATTGGGGGAATATTCAGACTTCTATGTTAAATTAGATGTGACTTTATTATGTGATGTGATGGAAGAATTTAGAAATACGTGTTTTGCGTCATATGGATTAGACCCTCTACATTCGTACACTTCGCCTAGACTAGCGTGGCAAGCCATGTTAAAAGAAACAAATTGTAAAATACAACTTCTTACAGATATAGATATGGTGTTGATGTTAGAATCAGGAGTTCGAGGAGGATTGACGCAAAGTGTAACACGTTATGTTAAGGCGAACAACAAATATTTGCCCGATTATGATGCATCAAAACCAACAACATTCCTGGGTTATTTTGATGCAAATAACTTATACGGATGGGCAATGTCGAATCCCCTTCCATATGATAATTTCAAATGGATAGACCCAGAATCAATTGGAAACATAATGGATATACCGAAATATGGAGAAACTGGTTACATATTTGACGTCGATTTTGAATATCCCGAACATCTTCACGACGAACATTACGATTTACCACTTCTTCCGAAGACTGAAGTTTCTCCAACTGGAAGATGGCCGAAATTATTGATGACTTTAACCAACAAGTCTAGGTATGTTGGACACTACTGGATGATACAACATGCCTTAGACTTGGGATTGAAAATTACAAAAATTAATCGAGTACTACAATTTTCTCAATCTTGTTGGTTAAAACCGTACATTGACAATAACACAAGAAGAAGAGCTGCCGCTACATCAAGTTTTCAAAAAGATTTCTTCAAACTAATGAACAACGCAATATTTGGCAAGACTTTGGAAAACAAAAGGAAACATAAGGATATCAAATTGGTAACTGATCCAGTAAAATTACAGAAATTAGTGCAACAACCAAACTTTGGTTCATCTGTAATTATTAATGAAAATCTAGTTGTTATTTCCATGAACAAGAAGTCAGTTGTAATGGATCGTCCTTTGTATCTTGGAATGTCAATCTTGGATATTTCCAAAACACACATGTACGAGTTTCATTATAAGAAGATGGTTAACTATTATGGAAGAGAGAACATTGGTATTGCATATATGGATACGGATGCACTAATTTACTGGATTAAAACAAATGACATGTACGAAGATTTACGCACCTTTATATATAAAGATGATTTCGACTTTTCAGATTATCCCAAGGACCATCCAAATTACGACAACGACAGAAACAAGAAAGTATTGGGAAAATTTAAGGATGAAACAAATGGTGTACCGATGATGGAAATTGTAGCATTAATGTCCAAACTATATTCATTTCAACTGTACATAAGCGAAAGGAATCAACATCAAGTCACAAAAAAGGCCAAAGGAATAAAAACCTCTTTCCTGAAGAAGAACGTACAGTTTGAACATTATAAAAGATGTTTGTTTGAAGATGTCGAAACAACTGCAACGTTCAACACTATTAGAAGTTATAATCATCAACTTTTTAGTGTCAAACAAACAAAGTGGGCATTAAGCTACAAAGATGACAAGCGCCATATTTTAGAAGATAAAATTAATACTTTACCGTTCGGCCACTACTCCCTGAACCCTATCGACCAGTAAACCTGTTCTTCGTCCTCTACCTTCTTCCTTTTTCCTTTCCGTAAAGAAGAGGGGACATGGCAAGCTCAATGCCATGTTTCCTCTTTTTTACACTAATATGAAAATGGCCTTGACCTATATTCAAACTATATAAAAGAGAATGAACTATTGTACGGATCAGTATTTTTACAAGCGGTGTAAAAGCAACACCTAAAGATGGAAAGTGTGAAGGACAAGATTGTAAATGAACTACATAAACCAGCAAGAAGAAGATTTCCCAGAAGAAGTACAATTATTAAGAGAATGAATGATCTTTATCAAGCTGATCTAATTGAAATGATACCGCACAGTAAATTAAACAAAGGTTTTAAATATATTTTAACAATTATAGACTGTTTTACTAAAATAGCTGACGCCTTACCATTGAAGGATAAGACTGGTAAAAGTGTTACTAAAGCTATGGAAACAACGATACAAAGAAATAAATTCAAAATCAAACATCTACAGACCGATGATGGAAAAGAATATTTTAATAAAGACTTTGGAGCTTTGATGAAGAAATATCAAATAAATCATTATTCTACAAATTCTGAAGTTAAAGCTTCAATAATTGAAAGATTCAATAGAACATTGAAAGGAGCGATGTACAAACAATTTTCAAAACGAGGATCATACGTGTGGTATGACATATTACCACAACTTATAAAAGAATATAACAACAAATATCATCGTACCATCGGAATGAAACCTATCCAAGTAAACAGTGCTAATGCTAAAGTTGTATTACAACGCATCAGAAATAATACAACACCTAAATTGGAAAGGTTGCAACCAAAAAAGTTTAAGGTCAACGATAAAGTTCGTATAAGCAAATACAAAGGTGTATTTAGTAAAAGACATCTACCAAATTGGACTAATGAAGTATTTACAGTTTATAAAGTGCAACCAACTATACCTGAAACTTACTTATTGAAGGATAACAAGGGTGAATTACTTCAAGGTGGATTCTACGGACATGAATTGTTGAAATCAAATGTCGGTGATGTATATCTTGTTGAGAAGGTTTTACAAAGGAAAAAGGATATGGTTAAAGTCCGGTGGTTAGGATTCGATAAAAGTGAAGACTCATGGATTCCTTCAAAAGACTTGGTATAGTAATTTAATAGCTCATTGTGTGTTTAACCTTGACACAAGATGGAGATTGTACAACAAAAAGATCGATTTAATATCAATAATATTGATGAATTGACAGTTGACAATGATAAGTTAAATCATGGTAAACATGGTGAATTACTACCAAATACGATAAGATGTCTAATAACTGGTCCTTCAAATTGTGGAAAAACTAATGTTGTTTTTAACCTTATAACAAATCCTAAAGGATTGCGTTTTAACAATATATACATTTTTTCAAAATCATTGCAACAACCAAAATATCAATTATTGGATAAAGTACTTGCAAGTGTACCTGAAGTGAATTTCTACAAGTTTAATGCCAGCGAAACAATTATGCAACCAAATGAAGCAAAACCATTTTCTATTTTTATTTTTGATGATGTGTCTTGTGAAAATCACGACACTATAAGGAATTACTTCGCTATGGGAAGACATCATAATATCGATAGCATTTATATTGGTCAAACATACAGTAAGATTCCAAAACAACTCATAAGAGACAATGCAAATATGTTGATCATCTTCAAGCAAGATGAAACAAATTTAAAACATATATATAATGATCATGTAAATGCGGATATGACATTTGAGAAATTTAAAGAGATGTGCGGCAAAGCATGGAATGAGAAATATGGGTTTCTCGTTATTATGAAGGAAGAAGATATTAAAAATGGTAGATATCGTATAGGGTTGGATAAATTTGTATTTATGCGTTGAACTACCAGTGCTACATCTAGTTACACGTTGAACTTCACAGTGTAAACATGGCGAATCAAGAAAAACTATTAAAAGAAATAAAATCACTCAGTGATTCTATTAGGATGAAAAATCGTGCATTGAGGATGGGTTTAAGTGAAAGAGAAGAATTTCTAGAGACTACATTTAAACCTATTACGGAACCTTTAAAACAAATATCAGAAACTATTGGTAAACCTCGTTATGAAGGAGATGTTTTACTACCAGTTTCTAAACAAGAAGTACAAGCAATAAAAAAAGAAGAAGATGATGATTCATATACAAGTGCTAGTGAACAAGAAGAAACAAAAGAAGAAGAACCAATTGTTGAAAAGGAAGAAGAACAGCCAATACCTGAAGCTGAACAATCTATTCCAAATTTAACTCAATTGAGTAGCGATATATTACAACATGGACCTCTTGGAAGAAAATATATAATGAAAATGCTACATGACATGAAATCAAACCCGAATTTGAGTAGATCACATGTATACGGAGCAAGAATTGATGGGAATGAATTAAAGATCGGCGATTCAAAGCTTGAAATAACACAAGACGATTACATCATTATTGGTGAGCATAAATATAAAGGAACAAAAGGACTATATGAATTAATTTTTAAAAACATACCACTAAGATATTCATCCAAAGATTTAAGTGTTTTTAAGGAGATTCTACAAAATACTAACGCTCATAAAAGAAACTACTTAAAGGATGCAATGATTAATCGTTCACGTGCAACAAAATATAACATCGTTATAAAAAAGTTGTTTCCTCCACGAAAATTGCCAACATTACGTACTGCACCAGCGGTGAGACAACCACTGAAAAGAAAATCTTTATCACTTATGGATTTATCACTTCTTGAACAACATGGTAAAAAGAGTAAAGGAGATACTTCAACATCTGGCAAAGGATTGATGAAAAATCTATACAATACGAATGTGATTTACTACAACGACATCAATAAATTGGTTGATAGAATGAGACTATTGCATGAAGCCATGGAAGCCGGTCATACAGGTTTAAATAATTAATGGGTAGCTCTGATTGACGAACTCAGGAATCGCGGCATAATCGTATAATTATCCGCGGATATATAAGAGTTACAGGAGTATAATGTGTCAGTTCTAACATGAGCGTCGACAAGTTCGGACGATACTCCGCGTTAGGAGTTCAAGTTGGAGAAAACAGAAAAAGAAGTGGATTACCGCAAACACCCGAAGGTGACTATAACATAAATAATAAACGTTTAAAGTTTGTTAAAGATCCAGATGAAGATGGAGATGCAACAAATTTAAAAACAGTAAAGGAGGAAACATCTACAAGTTTAAAACTTGACAATAACCAACTGTATGATGCAAAATCTCACAGGGTTATTAACGTTGCAAAACCAGTCAACAATGGAGATGTTGTTAATAAAGGCTATTTTCTATCTGCGATGGAATACGCTTTACTGTTGGAAAAGACTAAAAGTGGAAAAAGGTACAATGCTTTAAATTATAAAATAACTAATGTGGCAGATCCAACCGAGGATACAGATACAATTAATAAGCGTTATTTGCACTCTGTAATACCAGAAAAGAAAAAAGATGGATTTTCCTTCTATAAATATACTATAAACGATATTGGATATCCTAAAGAAGAAAGTGATGGTGTTAATATAAAATACATTAAAGATAATTGTATTTTATATAATAGTGCTGTTATTAATTGTCATGGAAAAGTGTTGTCCAATCTGGAAGATGGTTCAACTCCATCGGATGCTGCTACCGTGAGACAAATGAATGAAAGCTTGAAAAAAGGAACATCCGCTTTTGTTAAACAAAATCAGGTGGTGTCAAAGAAAGGTGATGAGTTTATGCAAGGAAGTGAAAAGTTTACCTTACTACAACTAAAAAATGACAAGTGGGATGGAAAAAATAAAAGATTGTCAAATATAAGTTTAGGCACGGAAGAACATGATGCTGTTATTTTAACACAAGTACCACAACTATCAGCTACTGGTGTTAATTTTATATGTAAAGGTAGACGATTAACCCAAGTTAAATCTGGTAAAGATGATCAGGATTGTGTTGTTGTAAAACAAACTATAGTTTTAGATAAAATAAATAACGTATATGATGGAAAAAATAGAAGAATATCTAACATATCAGCAGGAATAGCTCCGAATGATGTTGCTACTATTAATCAAGTTATAGCAACCTCTAAAAACGATCCATCTGCGTATACATGTAATGGTAAACATATCACATATCTTGATAATCCTACACGTAACAAAGATGCTACTAATGTAGAGTATGTAATGAATCTTGTAGGTAATGTAGTTATTGATATGCATAATCATTTGATTAATGCATCGATGAAACACAATAAAATCGAAGATTCTCAGAGAAACCAATGGATTAAAGATGAAATCATTGATAGATACCAGTAAAACTTATGAATATTTAAGTATAGAATACACAAAAAAAAGGATTCATTATCATAAAGTATTTCATAGAGTGAAGACGTTGGTTACATAAAACAGCATAATGAAGACCGTATCGCTCAGTCGTCGTCAAGACATTGGCAAGAGAGGACGTGGTATAACATCAGCTGCATTATCCCTGCTCAAACGGATTCCTGTTGGTGCTGTCGTAAATCGAGCGATAGACGCTTTACCATACGAATTACATCTGCCCGGAGGTTATCAATATTGTGGACCTGGAACTAAGTTGGCAAAACGTTTAGCAAGAGGAGATCCTGGAATTAATAAATTAGATCAAGCTTGCAAAGAACACGACATAGCATATTCAAAGTATAAAGATTCAACGAATAGATCGATAGCGGATAAAATTCTAGCGGAAAAGGCTTAGCAAAGAGTAAAGTCAAGTGACGCAAGTGTTGCAAAAAAAGCATCGGCTTGGGCAGTAACTACAGCCATGAAGACGAAAGCTAAATTTGGTGCTGGAAGACGACGACGTCGCAGAGGAAGACCTGCAAAGAGAAGAGCTCCCAAAAGAGGAGGAAACATTAGGAAGAGACGTCGTAGAACTCGTAAAGCAAAAGTAAAGAAAGCTTCTATTTGGTCAATGGTAAAAAACGGAGCAGGTTTATACCTAAGACCGTACCGTGTGTACTAAATAAGAAAAATCAATTGATAATTCCAAATAAAGCTTTAACAAATCATCATTTAAATGATTATGTAAAATGTTTAAAAATACCATTCTTTCGAGGAGTTTTTATGAAAGATGAATTACCAATTACAATATGGAAAAATGAAACTGGAATAGTAAATTTGGATTCCACCTATGGTCCAGGTACTCATTGGGTATGCTATAAAAAACTCGGACAAACCGTTTATTACTTTGACAGTTTTGGCAATCTACCACCGCCAAAAGAACTTCAACATTATTTTCGAAACTCCAAAAATATTTTTTACAACTATAAAAGGGAACAACCTGACAATACTGAAATATGTGGACATTTATGTTTGGAGTTTCTAGCGAAGAGTGTCAGTCAGCTTTGAGATGTCATCGTATACAGTGTCCCTGAGTGGAAATTCATCCACATTGAAAAGTACGCTGTTCCCAGCATTGCGTCTATCCAAAGAAAGATTATGGGAAGCGGCATTACTTGATTTGACTACCTACAACTCAATTCCCAATGTTACGGAAGGAAAGAACAATTTACTACATTATTATGAAACTAAGGATGCTTCAGGAAAATATTCAGAATTGAAAATAATTACATTTCCAACTGGAGCTTATGAAATTGATGATATAAACCAATTACTACAGAAAACACTCGGAGAAGAAAATATCACCGTTAAAGGAAACAATAATACTTTAAAAGCAGAAATAACTTCGAAATACTATATTGATGTCAGCTTGAAACATTCGATTGGCAGTTTACTTGGATTTACAGATACAACAAAAAAAATCTTAACTCCTGGAACAACTCATTCAGGTAATACAACTGTAACAATATTAAAAGTAAATAGTATCGATGTAACGTGTAATATTATACACGGATCGTATAGAGAGGGAGTGAATCAGCATATTTTACATACATTTTATCCAACAGTAGCTCCCGGTTTTAAAATTGTTGAAAAGCCACAAAACTTAATATACCTACCGTTAAACACCAGTTTCATTTCAGACATCGTACTGAACATATTGGATCAAGACGGTGTTAGTGTTGACTTTAGAGGAGAAACAATTACTATACGGTTACACATCAGAGCGGCAACATAAAAGTCGACATGGGATTAACATTTAAACCGCAACGGAAGGGTCGGGAGCTCAGTAGCTCCTCGACATTGGAAGAGTTAACATCGGACAACATTCGTTTTCTACAGAAGATTGGATTGAAACTTAACAACGATGGATATCCTGGATATATCTCAAGGACCGACATTCGACGAAACACTATGGGAGAAGGAATATCACACGCACAACCCTTACACTTCATCAAAATTAAACAATAACGATGAAATAAGGATTCCCATTCAACAACAAGATATTTACACGTTACCGTGCGAAAGTTATTTGTACATTGAAGGACGGGTACTTAAATTGGATGGAAAAACTGCTTCAACGGTTCCTTTTATAAATAACCCGATGGCATACCTTTTTGATGAAATAAGATATGAAATATCAGGGGTTACGGTTGATTCAACAAAAAAGGTTGGTATAACAACGACATTGAAAGGATTAACATCATTAACACCGCATGAGAAGAATTCAATAGTCACCACCGGATGGGTTGCCCCTGATAAAGACACTATAACACCAGCTTCCAACGGTCACTTTGATTTTCATGTACCTTTACGATTGCTTTTGGGATTTGCTGAAGATTACAAACGAGTAATAATAAATGTCAAACAAGAGTTGGTATTACTCAGATCTTCAACTAACAAGGACTTGATACTTGCAGAACCTGCAACTACAGAAGATAAACTAGAATGGCAACTACAGTTGGATAAAGTTGTGTGGAGAGTACCTCATGTAAGATTGGCCGATGAACATAGAATCATATTATTGAGGAAGTTAAAATCTGACCGTGATATTGTAATGCCATTCCGAAGTTGGGAATTCCATGAATATCCTACACTACCTCAGACAGAACGACAAACATGGACCGTCAAGACATCAACTTACTTGGAACGAGCAAGGTATATAATACTTGGTTTTCAAACTAAGCGAAAAGATGTTATCACTGCAAATGCTGGTCAATTTGATCACTGTAAAATAAAGAATTGTAAGGTTTTCCTAAATTCTCAATTCTTTCCATATGACAATTTAAATGTCATGTTCAGCAAAAAACGTTTTTCCATTTTATACGATATGTATGCAAGATTTCAATCGTCATATTATGGAAAAACTAATACACCGCTATTATCACCTGACCAGTATTATTCCAAGGCTCCGATAATTGTAATCGATTGTTTGAAACAGAATGAATCGGTAAAATCATCAAGTGTGGATATAAAAATTGAAATGGAATTTGAAGAACCAGTAGCGGATGGAACTTCGGCATACTGCTTAATTTTACACGATAAAATAGTTACTTACACACCGCTAACCGGAATTGTGAAGAATGTACTTTAAGAAGAATTAGTACAACGTAATTGTATAAATTTTAAGATTTAACAAAAAACATAAAAGAGAGAAAATAATGAGTAGAAATTTCATTATATCTTCGACCGTCGTATGGGAAGCATCGTTCGCAAGATGAGTTCTACTAACGGAGAAGAAAATACACCTCTGGTTGATGATGATAATAGTTCTGATATAGAAAAACAAGTTGAACGAGAAATGGATGAATTCCTCAAGTTTAACAAACATAAGAAGAAAGAAGAAGAAAAAGAAGAGGTTGAAAAAGAAGTAAAAAGAAAGAAGATTGAAGTTAACATTACAACAAATATTTTAACAGAAGTATTTCTTCGAATTTTCTACCCCATTTCTGCATGCATGACGAAAAATATATCAGTTGGAATTTTAAAAACATTGGATTACTCACCGATTGTTATTTTAAATCATGGAAATAAAATGGTTTCATTTACTGAAACTTCTTGGGAATCATTTATGAAACATCTACATCTTTTGGAATGTTATTTAAGTAACAACACATTTGGAAGAAGAACAAGATTAAGTTTATTAGAATCAAATATTGAAGTTGATATAGTCAAACATCGTGGAGGACATATCGTTCGCTTCAGAGATTTAACTAGACATGATGTAAAATTACATTTGACAAAAGAAGAATTTTACACTTTAAGTTGTACTACCGGTCCCGTCACCAGATATTTAAAACAACTAATATTTTCAAGTGCAATAATCAAAGACTATCTAATCGATACATTGGACAGACAACCTTTCGTTCCACTTTTATACGGTCCTGTGGATACTTCTATTTTTAATCGAATACCTCAAGAAGTGGATATGTGGAGACAATTGAACAACTATCACACCAACTTTAATATCGACGAAGAAGCGTAAGAAGTTAAAGAAGAACAATCGTGTATGTAGTCAGTTGCTGATGAGACTTCATCATGAACAAACGGGTTTCGTTTTCTAATACGCCACATTTAATGGATGTTAAAAGAGGTATAATTGAATTTCAAGCTTTTCGAGGTAATGATGGAAACTTTATTATCAAAGAATTAGTAATTTTGGATATGAACACATCTGTAGTTTATCATTACTTATTTAAACCTCCATTACCATTCAGTAGACTAACAACTAAAGCGAAAGTTACAAACAAATGGTTGAACAAACATTTTCACAACTTAAGATGGGATGAAGGTTTTATTAATTATAACATGATGCCGCACATTATGAATCATTACTGCAAAGAATTCAAAACTATCTACACAAGGGGATTGGAAAAAGCTAATTGGATACAATCATTTACAACTAACGAAGTGATTAATGCAAAGATGGATAGAGATTTCCAATGCTACTTTAATGAACTTTGTATTTCATCAAAGAGTTTTAAACATCGAAGGTCACAGTGCGCTTTGAAGAATGCTTACCGCCTGAATAATTTCCTTCAACAGAATGGTGGGGGTAACATCGATAATAAAAGCGAGAGCGCTACCATGACGCAGCATGAGTATTACTCGAACCTCCGAAGAGACAACATCTCCGACGGACATTATTATTAACAACAAGATTAACAATAACATTAAGATGGCATCGCAGAACTTCCTTCAGAATTTGGTTGATCAATTCAACGCTCATTCGAAGTCAACAATCTTACCAACGAAGAGATGTTCGGAACTAAAAGAAGAAAAACATTATATCATACATACAATCAAGAAGATGGACACTTCAGTGGGCGATGCTATTAATTGCACATTGAGCGAGGCGCCGTATACAGTTGGTGACGAACCGAAGTTTCAGATATTCCTACCGAAACGATTCGTACAACTTCTACAGAATGAAGATCTTCGTGTTATTCAACCCGGCGCACTCTATTTGGTTTCACACGGACCGAGTGGAAACAACTCAACTGAACTAACTATTCATGTAACACCTTCTACTAATTAGTTTGTACATAGTATTGTAAATATATGTGTTTGTAATGGTTTCTCAATAAAGATAATATAAAACAGAAAAGAAAAAATAAAAGAAGCAACATATTGTTATGTCTTTATACATAGCAATATGTTGCTTTTTTAAAAATTCCACGGGATGACCTTGACCCAATTTTGTGTGATAATAAAAGTGAAAATTAACTTGTGAAATTCATCAGTCTACGACTACCTTTCGTACCGTACACATCTCGCTCTCTATCACTAAATACAAAACTTCAACATGTCCCTAAAGGTTAAGTGTGCATCTTACGATACCAACACCATTACAAGTTTTGAACAACTTGAAGATTTAACAAACGAAATGCGAGTTTTACTTACCGGTGGTTATCATTTAACTGTTGATGTTAGTGCTACTAATGTAAGGATGTTTACTAAAACAAAATATTGCGATGATGAAGTATTTCTTTCTACACAACCTACAACATCTTCATCGCCGACTGGTCAACATAACATCAAGTTCCACAAGTATTACCAATGTTAAATAACTTTTAACAAATAGAACTAAGGAATGACGTGATCAACGTCAAGTGGGGTGATATTTTGTAAAAACTAATCATTCGCTTCCCGACTGTCGCTGCGTCAACACCTAATTTTTAAAGATGTTATACAGAATGATGATTGAACTTGATGGAAAAATCTATGGAAAAGATTACAATACAGTTGAACAAATGACTGAAGATTTAGAAATATTAACTAAAGAAGGATATCGAGCTAAGTTAATTTTGAAATTTCCTGAAGTACATCCACTATCAACTGAAGAACTTATCGCTATGGCTAAAGCGGAGAGAAAGAAAAGGTCTGAAGAAAACAAACAGACAAAGTCTGAAGAAGATAAAAAGAAATAAACTTCTTAAGTATCAACATTCCTTACATTAGTAAGGTATAATTTTTTAAAACTTCGTTTGGATGACCTTGAAATTACCCCCCACCACTTTTTGTAGTACATAAAACTCGCTATTCAACACTATAAGCTCTTATTCTTTCACTGGACACAGCAGCGTCAACATGGAAGAACAAAAATACAAATACGAACCCCGTTACTGTTGTGAACAACGATGTACAGATTTAGGACCAATGATGGTGGACGGGTTAGCTTGCACTAAATGTGAATTTTTTGGATCTTGTTACTGCAAGTGCAAAACAAAACAGCTACCGCCACCAGAATTGCGAACCTTCAAATTTTACAAATCAAGATATTTTCATACATGCTGTCCTCAAAGATGTTTCAAATTTCATCCTCTCGATCTAGCTCATTGTCAACGCACCAAGTCTCATCAAAATGATTTTTGTACACATATGATAATGAGATGTAAATACAGATCAGATTGGTATTCCGATCCTGTAGAACCATCAAATGTGTAAGTTCGGTTTTACACTATTTTTTAAAACTTCAATTGGATGACCTTGAGCTTTCCCCCACCATTAGTTTTTTAGATTTCCCCCTACCATAAGTCTTTTAGATTTCCCCCCACCATTTGTTTAAATTTTGTATCTTACTGAATCCACCTTTGAAATTATTTCACTTCCAACACTCCGACTAACAACATGGGATCGCCTTTCGTCAAGTTTCAACATATAATAACTGACAGGGAAGAGTTGGAGGAAATATTTCAAAATTTGCTCTCTGTCATGGATAGATATCCTATGAGATGGATCAGACTTGATGTTCACTATTTACGTCCTCGTGAATATTCTTCATCATCGAGTGAGGACGAAACAACGACTACTTCAGCTAGGATGTTTCGATTTTCTTCATCATCGAGTGAAGACGAAACAAGGGCTACTACTTCAGCTAAGATATTTGAATTGAAAGACGAAGAAGAGGAACTTAGCTATTTACTTAATAACAAGCTCATGCTCACCGAAAAATAGGCCTCCTTCCTAAGCACCGATCTTCTTTCACTCACCGACTCTCGCACGATGAACAACTCTCCGTTGGCACGAATGAATTCTAGTTTCGAAGTAAATTCTAAAGAAGATTTGCAAGAGATATTTAATACTTTACACGAAATTGTTAGTAAATTCAACACTGTTAAAATGAGTCTGGAAATAACTTACGCCTGTCCTATTTGTGATAAGGTTGACAGTTCTGATGAAGATAGTTTGCTAAATCTTACTCCGCTAACACCTCCACAATCAGACACGACGACAGCAAGTACGGAAACAAATGGTGAGCAACCTCCTTCCCCCACCACTTCGTTGTAATTCAACTCCCCCCACCGCTTCGGTGTAATTAAATTCCCCCCACCGCTTCTTCGTTTAACTAACGTTCCTCGCTTTAACTTCTCATTCCGTCTCCAACATTTGAACTATCAACATCACTTGTTTCAAAATTTCAAA
This sequence comes from Neoaliturus tenellus, assembly GCA_030545055.2. NCBI lineage: Eukaryota > Metazoa > Arthropoda > Insecta > Hemiptera > Cicadellidae > Neoaliturus > Neoaliturus tenellus. The sequence continues at coordinate 150,243,177 of CM061532.1, read as the reverse complement.
CACCAAATAACAACACTAATGATGGATATGATGGATGAAGTTTCCTTCGCCACAAGGATGGAAGAGGAAAAGATGAAAGAAGAAAAATTGAAATTGGAAATTAAACGATTGGAATTGGAACGGCAAAACCAACTCGAGATATTCCGTTTCTTCAAACTCGTCAAGTACGTCATCTGGGGACTCTGCCTCTACCTCATCCTCGTCGTCGGCGTTTGCTTTTACAACTCCGTGTTTCATCACAAGAATTCAACCTGTATTGCACATTGATTGTATTTGTTTTTGCACATTGATTGTATCTGTTCTTTTTTTTACGAATAAAGTTCAAAGAAAATTAAATCCGCCTATCCCGCTATCACCGGGTAGTTCGACTCTCAGAACTATTTCCTATGGTAGCGAGATAGGCTTTTTTAAAACTTACTCGGGATGACCTTGACATACTTTCCGTAACCCACTTATCAAGTTGAATTTCAATTTTGAACTAACTTTTAATTTATGCGTACCTCCCCCTCCCCTGATACCTTCTCTAACCGACCGGAAGCTGTATGCCCCGGCGCATGGCTTCCGGGGCAGCTGACCTGAGCCAGCGGTAACCAAAACACACTACTAACGTATTGCATTATTATAAGGGAAAAGATTCCAGTGGGAAATTTACAGACTTACAAGAGTGCAGGTTACCCACAGGTTCTTATGAAATTGATCATATAAATGAATTTTTGCAAACTAAAATGGGAAAAGACAATATAACATTAAAAGGTAATAATAATACGATGAAAGCTGAAATTACTTCCAAATATTATATAGATTTTACTCAACCAAACTCAATTGGTGATTTATTAGGATTTTCCAACGATGAGCCTGTTTTAGAACCAGATGTAACACATTCCGGTAAGAAAACAGTAACAATATTAAAAGTCAATAGTATAGACATAACTTGTAACATTATACAAGGAGCTTACAGGGATGGGGCTAACACCCATATCATACATACATTTTACCCAAGTGTACCACCTGGATTTAAAATTGTTGAAAAGCCACAAAACCTGGTATACCTACCGTTGAACACCACTTTCATTTCAGACATCGTGTTGAGCGTATTGGATCAAGACGGTAACTTGGTAGACTTCAGAGAAGAGCCTATTACGATTAGATTACATTTAAAATCGACACTTTAATACAAAAACCATGGGTTTAACATTTAAAAGCGAACAACCTACGGGAAACCGCATTAGTAGCTCTTCAGCTGTGGAGGAGTTAACACGCGAGAACATTCGTTTCTTAGAGAGAGTTGGATTAAAATTAACCGATTATGGATATACTGGATATAGCGCAGGGTCCAACATTCGACGAAACCCTATGGGAAAAAGAATATCACACCCACAACCCTTACACTTCATCGAAATTAAACAATAACGATGAAATTCGTATTCCCATACAACATCAAGACATTTACACACTACCATGTGAAAGTTACTTGTATATTGAAGGAAAAGTTACTAAAAAGGACGGTACTACCGCTGGTACAACAGTTCCATTTATAAATAATCCTATGGCTTTCCTGTTTGATGAAATTAGATATGAAATATCAGGTGTAACAGTTGATTCTACTAAAAAAGTAGGTATTACAACGACTTTAAAAGGACTAACATCTATAACACCCAATGAAACCAATTTACTTAAACCTGCCGGATGGGTATTACCTACAATTGACACAATCACTCCAAATTCAGATGGATATTTTGATTTTCATATTCCATTACGTTTGTTGCTTGGTTTTGCTGAAGATTATAGGAAAATAATATTAAACGTTAAACAAGAATTAGTTTTGTTGAGGTCTTCTAACGATAAAGACATTATTAAAGCTGCAGATAATACGACTGATGCAAATTTAGAATGGAAATTAAAATTAGACAAAATTGTATGGAGAGTTCCACATGTTAAATTAGCTGACGAACATAGAATGCTACTTTTAAGAAAATTAAAAGCCGATCGTGATATTGTTATTCCATTTAGAAGTTGGGAATTCCATGAGCATCCCAGTTTACCTACTACTGATCGACACACTTGGACTGTTAAAACATCAAATTATGTAGAACGAGCCAGGTATATTATATTTGGTTTACAAACAGGTAGAAGAGACGACATCACTAAGCATGCAGGACAATTTGATCATTGTAACTTGAAAAATATTAAAGTTTATTTAAATTCACAATTCTTTCCATACGACAATTTAAATGTGTCATTCACTAAGAAGAAATACAGTATATTGTACGATATGTACGCAAGATTCCAAAGTTCATATTATGGTAAAGCAAATACACCTTTATTATCACCTGAAAAATATTTCGATGCCTACCCAATAGTTGTAATTGATTGTTCTAAACAAAATGAATCAGTAAAATCATCAAGTGTGGATATAAAAATAGAAATGGAATTCAACGCGGCTATACCGGCTAATACAACTGCATACTGTTTAATTCTACATGATAAAATTGTAACATACACACCTCTAACTGGAATTGTTAAAAATGTACTGTAAAAACCAGTTTTGTTTCATTCCGCGAGTATAAAAGCAGAGCGTACAGGCCGCTCCTCATCAGTTTGTTGCCTACTGTTGTATGGGTAGCATCGTATTCAATATGGCTTCTCCTAGTGGTACACCTGAAAATGTGGTAGATATTGAGAAGGAGATATCTGAGTTTTTAGACCTTCAAGGTCACCAGGAAGGAGGTGAACAAAACGTTTGCGGACAACTTCACGCCAGTAATAATGTTGAAGAAAAAGGTAAAAGAAGAAAGAATATACAAAAGAGAAAAAGGGATATTGAAGATAATATTTCTCCAAACATATTGAGTGAGGTATTTTTGCGAATATTTTACCCAATCTCTTCCAGTTTGGACAAAAGTGTTTTAATCGGTGTTATGAAATCGACAGATTATTCCCCTACTGTAATTTTAACTCATGGACCCAAAATGATTTTGTTTACGGACAGTGCTTGGGAATCGTTTATGAAACACTTGCATCTGCTAGAATGCTATTTAAGTAGTAACATGTTTGGAAGAAAGACAAGAGTAGGACTTTTGGATTCAAATGTGGAAATCGATATTATTAAACATCGTGGTGATCATCAGCTGCGGTTTAGAGACACAACAAGACATGATAACAAAATTCAACTTAATCGAGAGGAGTTTTTTATTTTAACTTGTGCGACTGAACCTATAACAAGATATTTGAGACAACTGGTGTTTTCAAGTTCGATTATTAAAGATTACCTGGAAGACACTTTGGATAAACAACCGGACGCACCTATATTATACGGACCTGTGGATACTTCTATATTTAATAGAGTTCCTCATGAAGTACAGATGTGGAGACAATTGGAAAAGTACGCTCAACTACATAAGAAATCAGTAAAACAGGAAGAAGAGGAAGATGGAGGAGAAGAATCAAGTGTTAGTGATGAAAACGAAAACAAGGAAAATATAAAGATGGAAACTTAAATGACAATGGTTAGTTTCTAAAACAATAACCAACATTTTGTGGGGTTAGGCCTATTGGGGACGGTGCCCACGTTAAATATACACCAACGCGCCAACAACTGTACGGCCTGGTATAAAAGCAGTACCTACCGTGGTGTGGAAATCAGTTGACCTCCTGACTTCATAATGAGCAGACGTGTGACCTTCAAAATGGACAAGGGAGAAGAAGAAGAACAAGTAAAGTCCAAGCCTGGTGTTATTGAGTTTCAAGCGTTTCGTGGTAATGATGATAGATTCATTATAAAAGAACTTGTGTTTTTGGACATGAATACAAGTGTTCCTTATTCGTTTTTATTTAAACCGCCATGTTCTTATTCGTCTTTAACTAGTAAAGCCGCTACTACCAACAGATGGATTTCAAAACACTTCCATCATATCGATTGGTATGATGGTTTTACTAGTTACACGGACTTGTATCACATTATGCATCACTTTTCAGACAAGTTTACCAATATTTACACAAAGGGGCTGGAAAAGAAAAGATGGATCGAAGGATTTACTCATGTTCCGGTTAATGATGTGGAATTGGATAAGAATTATCAATACATGCTGGAAACGATATGTATTTGTACAAAAAGCCCAGAACATGATAAAGATAGACATTGCGCTTTGAAAAATGCCTATAAACTCGCCTCTTAACTTCAAAGTGGGGAAGTGGGGAGTGGTGGGGGTAACGGAGAGTATATAAGTGAGGAGCAGACCGGAACCTGGCATGAGTATTACTCGAGATTCCGAGACGGCAACATCTCCGAGCAAGAAGACGATCTGTAACCTGACCATGGCATCTCACCAGTTCCTTCAGACTTTGGTCGAGCAGTTCAATGCTCACTCCAAGTCAACAATATTACCTGTGAAGAAGTGCTCTGAACTAAAAGATGAAAAGCACTACATAATCCATGCTATGAAGAAGATGGAGACTACAGTTGGGGAGGCCATCTGCTGCAGTCTCAGCGAGGCACCGTTTACTCCGGGGGATGAGCCCAAGTTCCAGGTGTACCTGCCCAAGAGATTCGTCCATCTTCTACAAAACGAGGACCTTCGCTCTATTCAACCCGGCTGTCTATACCTGGTGTCCCACGGCTGCACGGGTAGCAACTCTACAGAGTTGACCATCCACATTGCCGACAAGCAGCAGTGTTAGATTTAAGTTTTAATGTTGTACATATGTTATTGTAATGTTTTATAAATAAATAAATCATAAAAGACAAAAAAAAGAAAACAAAAATGCAACATATCAATATGTGAAGTTTGTCACGTATTGATATGTTGCATTTTTTTTAAACTTCGCGGGTGACCTTGACCTTTGACCTTTGCATTTCACAATTACCCCCACTACCGTAATTACCCCCACTACCGCACTAGGATTCAAACCTGCTTGGATGCGAAAAACGGTCAGTCTGTTGCCAACTAGCAAACGATGAGCACCTTGTACGAGCTTTGCTTACAACGAGTTATAACTGACGCATCTTTATTCCAGACGGCTTTACAAGATAATATCCCTATAACAGTAAAGCAGGATATCGAAGAGTACAAGAAAGATAATAGAGGGTATTCGGGATACTCCTGGTATAGGTTCCAAGACGGGGAAAAGTTTTGTAGGCCTTGTGGCGATGCTGCCGTCAGAGACCTTCGACGTTTCGTACAGGAAGGTGGTAGAAAACAGTTCGGATTTCTAGCACCGATGTTTATATTTGAAAACTACAAGGACACCTGTGCTATTTGTTCCATCCCATTGTATCGATGGAAAAAGTTTAGAAGTGTTTAATTGGATCTTCCATACCCCCACCACCATTACCCCCACCACTATTACCCCCACCACTTTTTCATGTACCTCCAAACGCTGTGCCTCGGCTTCATTTCTACTCCAGCAGCCAACCTAGCAACATCAGGATGTCTCTGAACGTCAGTTGCGCAAGTTACGAGGAGGTGAGCATCAAGACTCAGCAGGAGCTAAACGACTTGTACAAGGAGTTGCAGCTGATGGTGGCACGAGGCTACCGTATAAACGTGCAAGTTTACGCTTGCAATATACGGAACACCCGGCAGCCAAAGGAAGAGCCTGGACACTCCTCGACAGCTTCCTCACCGACGTCCATGAAGACCGAGCCGGACAACTTAGATTACTTCAGCTGACTAGCAGTTGTATTTCTTGTTCTAACCATTGTAGAATATGTTTATTTTTTCATTATATTAAAGAAGTAAATGAGCAAAAACACCTATCTTGTTACTGACATATGAGCTCAGTAACAAGATAGGTTTTTTTAAAACACGGTTTGAATGACCTTGAAACTTCCCCCTCCACTGCTTTGCTACCCCCACCACTTGACTATTGATGTACATGGCACATCACAATTGGAAACCTCATTCCATCTTCAACAGCCAAACCGACAACATCAACAATGGCAAACCTACCAACGGATAAAACATGTCCTCACGTTTGCTGTGACTTCGTCCACGAGTTGGAGAAGAGGATGCAGGAGAGGGCGATACGAAGAAAGCAGATCCACTCAGAAAATATCATGATAGTCAACGGCTATCTTTTATTGTTCGGCCTTATTATGGTTGTACTTTTCATACTGTATGGCATAGTCACATGTGTCGGCAAGGTTGCAGAAGAAAACGCTCGCCACCATCAATTGGAAAGTTTTAATGTTACTTTGTAGGTTTTCCTTTTTTTAAAACTCCGTTTGGATGACCTTGAAACTTCCCCCACTACTCCACCACGCCCCCCACCACTTCACCATGTTCCTGCATGAGCCTCACATCAAGCATCATTCCTTGTTCAGCAGGCAACCATGGATGACAACAACACCATCACCCAGGCAGACTCCACTACCGATGTTGGAACAAATACGGGTTGGACACTGTCGATCGACAGTGTGCACTATCTAGAGACAATTTGCCAAAGGATGAAGGAGATACTCCGGGACAACCCTGGAATCATAATTCAAATGAATTTGGACTATGATTGGTCGAGAGTTACACTGCAGCAGGATGGAGACAACACTCAACAGTCACCAGAGTATACCCCAATGTCACCTATTTACCCCTATGAAGGATCTGATGTGGAGGTCAACGACGAGGCTGATGGGGAGTGACCTTCTTTCCTTTTTTAAAACCCAATTTGGATGACCTAGACCTTTCCCCCTCTACTCCTTCATTTTTTTTAAACTCAATTTCAATGACCTTGAAATTTCCCGCTCTACTTTTCAATACTGTTACTACAGTCTGCGGCTCACCTCATTCCTTCCTTAGCTACCATGGCGAACGAGGCTACTTCTCAAGTTGAAGTTGACTCCACTACGGACGAAGCATTTCCCTTGTGGTGGACCGTTCATTTGCAAGATGTGACAGAACTAGAAATGTTACGCCAAAAATTGCAATATGTTTTTAACGAGAACCGTGACGTTGAATGTAGGATGGAATTGGATTTTGATGCGACCAGGATCAACTCAGAACCTTTAACTTCCAGCCAGCCTCATCCACACTTTACACATCTGTACACTCCTATAGCGCCGAAAGAAATAACCATTGCCGAAGCTGACTCATCCACACGTTTTATTCACCCAACATTTTGGGTGTTGATTATAGACAATGTGTACAAAGTGGAGGTGGTATGTAATAGGTTGAAGGAGTTGATGGTGGAAGATCCTGGCCTTCGCTTTAAAATAGAAATACACTTTATCTATGGAGCACCAGCAAGGGACTCGGACGACTCTGGTTCTTCATCTGAAACTACTACAGACGACGAGGACGACTAGCCATCTTTTTTAAAACTCCATTTGAATGACCTTGACCTTTCCCCCTTTACTCACCTTAGTTTATATAAGCTGCGCTCTCACTGACTACAGCATCATTTCATCGTGCGCCTTCGCCGCAGCAACATGGAGAGTCAACTTAACTACTGTTGCAAACAGAAGTGTTTTTCATGGCCCAATGACATTGATGTGGTGGATGGACTGGCTTGTAGAAAGTGTGAAGCTTTTGGACAATGCATGTGTCGGTGCAAATCTTGGGAGAAGCCAAAGCCTGAGTTGAAGACATTCCATGTGTACCAGATGAGAGGGCATAAGTACACTTGTTGCCCTGAAAGTTGCATTGAATTTAATCTAAGACAGCTAACTGGCTGCAAAATGTGCAACAATCATTTTTCAGGTTTTTGCAAACATTATTTAGGGGCGTGTCAGTACAGATCAACTTGGCATACCGAAGCACTCACTATCAATGAAATCGCTATAGACTCACAAGAGTAGTCTTTCTACTCTTTGACTTTTTTAAAACTCCGTTTGGATGACCTTGACCTTTCCCCCTCCACTCACCTTAGTTTATATAAGCTCCATTCCCACTGACCACGGCATCACTTCATCTTGCTCCCTCGCCGAAGCAACATCAAGTATGGAAACTAAGCGTGTCTCATGTTGCGAGCATAAGTGTTTGGAGGAGCCAGGCGTCATCCATTGTGCAAAGAAGCTTTGGGAGGAAGAGACAGGGTCAACCTATTGCTGCAAGGACAAGTGTTTCCTACTACCAAGATGGCAAGTGGACGGGTTGGCCTGCCAGCAATGTGAATGCTTCGGATGTTGCAGGTGTAGATGCAAGAACCAGCAGCTGCCACCACCGGTACTACAGACTTTCAAAATTTACAAGTCCCAGTACTTTTACACTTGTTGTCCGCAGCGGTGTATTAAATTTCAGTTTTCTAATCTTACCAATTGTCGGAAGTGCTACGGACAACCTGATGGGTGGTGCACCTGTTTTCTGGACTCCTGCCGCTACAGATCGGATTGGTTTACAGATCCGTTAGAAATTGATGAAGTCGCCCAGGAAGCACAAGAGTAGTCTTTCTACTCTTTAGCTTTTTTAAAACTCCATTTGGATGACCTTGAGATTTCCCCCTCTACTTCCCCATATACCTAGAGTACACAGGGCCTAACAGTCAGTCGCTCGGTGACCGTCGTGGGGTGCGCATCGGTGTCGGCGCTCTGTAGTTGTTAAGTGTTCAAGGTCGCAGTAATATGAAATTGCGGATGTTGTGCTTGTTCAATGGCCTCTGAGGACTAGTGGATGACGGTTTAAGCAAGGTCATGTCGCAAACTCGAGTTTGACTTGGCACTTTTGCTGTTTCTCATCGCAAATTCGCTCCAAGTCGTCAAGGTCACGTGGACTCTGACTGAAACTCGGAGCATAGTGCGAGAAACGGCAAAAGTGCCAAAAAATTTTGAGTTTCGGCGTGACCTTGACCTTAACAGTGTCAGTGACGTCATTTTGATGATGTAATGGATGATGACGTCATCAGCATGTCATTTCTGTAACATCATGGGTGTGACGTCACGGAAATGACGTCATCGATAGTGACGTCATCAATTACGTCATCGATGACGTCATTTTGATTACGTCATGGGTATGACGTCATCGATTGCGTCATCATCGATGACGTCATCGATTACGTCATCGATGACGTCATCGGGGTCATTGACCTTGGCGATGACGTCATCACATTCCTCAGAGGTCATTGAACTGAGCCAGCAACCGCAAAAACACACAACTTACATCTATATTAATAAAATTGGATTTTTGTTAGACGTTCTCTCTCTCTCTCACATACACTGTCCTTCATTCTGTCAGTGACGATCATGGTCCCTACTTCGTCCTCTTTTCACGGAGCAACGGCTTTACCTGATGTTATCTAATTTTGCTCTGTTATAGATTAGATAGGTGAGAAGGTTCATAGTAACTTTAATTGCATGTGCGACGGGCTTTGCGAAATAGTCAGTCAAATTAGCCAATTCATACTAAAATACCAATTTTTTACTTTTTTCACACGAACTCTTTTGAAGTAAATGATTTGACAGTTTTTATTTACTTTTATATCGTGTTTTAAGACGGTTCATATATGCTGTAAAGAAATATTCATGAAAAGGATCAACCTCATGAAGAAAACTTTAATGTCAATTTTATGAGAATAATTTAGTCCTATCTTTTGATACGTGCTTTTTAATCAGCTAGATTAGACAGTTTGTCAAGTTCACCACAGATCGCAGGACTTATGCGTTTAAATACAGACTAACTCATATCTAACGCTAAAACTTTCCAATAGCAAAAATTGAGCAAATACAGTGCACTCGGTTCTTGTTTATAAATATAAATAAATAATTAAAGTTGTTGGTCCTTATTATTGCGAAAAGACTTTTGTAACTTAAATCTTAAAATATTCCTTTTTTACTTGCAAACTACAAGTAGTTCTCAGGTTCTATTACATGTTCTCATGAAACCTTTCAAGTACTCTTGTTTATATTTAGGCTACTCATAGGGATGTGTTAAGGAAAAATAACCATTAATCTTAAAAAATTACCTAACCTAGATTTTTCTAGTTTTCGTAACCAATTTTAAGACATTTCATTAATAACAATATAGCCTACAATTATATTTAGTGGAGTTACAGTGAACAGATAGAAAATGGTTTTCATAACACATGCTTACTGTAAAAAAAATTCAAGCACTGTTCAACGTAAGTACGGTACCGTCATTTACAGCTCACAATGCATTTTTATGGGAAATTAAGATACGTTACGTCTCATTACTTTATTACTTAACTGAATAACTTCAGAAACAAACTTGACCTTACAAATTACGCCTAAAATCTACTGTGTAAGTTTGAAGTCGATCTGAGGCTTCTTGCAAACTTAATCGTCGGTCAATGAAAGCGGGATTTGTCACTACAATGAGGGACCAACAGTTATGTATTATATTTCATCAAAACAACAAATCATTTTTCAAAAAGTCTGAGTTTTAGTTACAATTTTACTAGTAATTTTACATTTTCAGAACTATGAAAGATTATCTCTATGCGCATGTTAAGTGCTTAACCAAATTGAGACAAAAATATTGAAGAGAATAATCTAACCCCACTTCTATAAAATGGATATATTTCTTTACAAAATAGCAAATCAGCAATAAGTGTGTGACAAAACGAACCTGCAGCTGTTTTGCATGAAACTAATGTATCTAGATACAGTGAAACCCCAAATGAAGCTGAAGCTGTCATATTGAATTTGTGACAAGATTTATATAACTCATTTAATAAACTACACATGTGAGTCTTAACAGCCAGTTATGATTAAGTTGGGCTTAAAAAGTATTGGCCAAATAACATTGATTGAAAAGCGAGCACATTCTGAACAAGAAAACGAATCAAACGACGTAGTATTTTTGTATGTAGAAGTGTTGAAACTTTTAATTTACTGTTTAAATAATGAAACTTTGAACTAGCATATGTGCAATAGAAAAGTTGTAGTGGTTTTAACTTTGATGATTTGTTATCAAGGTAATTATTTTACATGTAATAATATTTCTACAAATATATACAATGCATTTCCAGTTGGGATTTGAAAAGCAAACCCAAATAAATGGTAAAAATTATCTCACTTCAATTCTCATATAGATTTATATTAATTTATGGTATGGTATAAGGTGCAATTAAGGTGCAAAAGCTAACCAACATTTTAATTTTAGATCTAGGCCTTCATTATCATTGCGAAGAGCATTTAAAAAGATTGCAAACTACCACTTTTTCTTAATTGCCCTTTGCTCCTATAATTCTGTGATCAATATATGTCAATCGTAGTAATTCGAATAAAAATTCTAGTTTAATACTTGTCCACAAATGCTTATGAAAAGCTCATAAAAATTTCAAATGAATGTGTTTAGAATAATATATATATATATATATATATATATATATATATATATATATATATATATATATATATATATTATAGGTTTAATTTCACTGAATAGGGCTATTATAATTATTACAAGTATTGAAATTACCTGAATACCCTTTAAATTATAATTATTATAAAAAAAATTATAAATTATAAAATAATAAAAAATTAATTTAAAGGGTATTCAGGTAATTTCAATACTTGTAATATATATATAATTCTAATCTATAACATATTCAAGAATACTGTATAGTCAAAAAAAACTATGGTTTAAACCCCCCCCCTCCCCACCAATTTTACCAACGTTTCCATTTTTATCCAACTCACTCTATTACATTCTAGTTATGTCGCTTGACTACATAATATGAACAGTTACATTCAGTATTGTATACTCTCCGGTTTTTCAAAGAGTTAAACTAAAGCGCGGTATATAATACTTTTGAAATGTTATATATAGATCCTCGTAACAAATAAACAAGCATAAATATAAATACTTTCATAATCGGTCCACAGCATAAACATAACAACGACAAATGTCTATGTATTTAACGTTATATGTCTATGTAACGCTATTTTACCACAGAGCCCTGAGTTCTTTTTTTGCAGAAAAAATACTCTACCCCCCATTTGTCTATTTTCTATGAGAAATGCACAATTTTTCAATCTAGTAGAAGCTAATATTATTTGCTAACATGACATCGATAGGGAAGTATTATTCGAGGATGGAGGCAAGTGTGAGTCCACGGACCAGCTGATCCTTTTACATAATACATGACACTGCTGATGGACTCTCCGTGATACACATCATAATGTATGCACTCTTCGATGCAACAAACCTTGCATTGTTCTACCTATATCACACTTCTTTTTCAAACCTTTAATAATTGGATTCTAATAACTGACTGAATAAACAAAATTTCAATTTTGTCTGAAAATCGCTTAAATTCATTATTGTTGTTGTTTTTGTTTTTAATTTTTATAAAGTTGATTACACTTTCATTTTAAGACTTTGACACCTTTCCACAAGATTAAGGCTTAGCTGGAATTTTGTATTTTTTTCGTTGTTTAGGGCTGGCATGAAGATTCATAACAACTACCAATAATTACCAAAAATGAAACAAATTTTAACTAATGAATTTTTACAGAATTCTCGAAATTATCGAATTTCATTCCCGAAGCAATAAGCGTTTTAAACTACGAACGGATCATTTTCATTACAACAGAATTATATTCTATAGATAAATTTATTATTGCAAATAAATTTATATCATTCAAATGGACCCTTCAATAAAAATTTGATATTTTTTAAAATTCAGAATTTAACCAAGATAAGTGTTGGTAAGGTAGGTAAATATTAACTATGAATGAGAACAGTAGAAGGTATTATTTAGGTAGCGTAGGGAAATTAGTCGGGTAAAACGAAAATAATTTGACATTCTATTCCAATCCTAAATTGGTACTAGGGAATTCGCTTATCTTCCTCTATAATATCCTGAAATTCGCAATGTGGAACATGCAAAAAAATTTAGATAGCCCACAAAGAATAAAAATAAAAAAAGTTCACATGTCTTATCACGATTAGGATATATCATTCCTACAGAGTGTTAACATAAATTGAATAGTTGTGTCAATTTAAAAACCACTTCAGTTAAATTTTAAAAATAATATTCGCAAGTTTTAAAATTAAATCAATGCGAGGAGATCCATCTAGTGGGTGGCCGTTGCGACTTCACTACTATTTTTGAGCTTTATTTAGTCCTTAGGAGAGGGGGAGGGTTGAGGTGTTTTGGTTTTAGCTTGCCTACCACCTTCCCTGGAATTAGGTGTTCACGTGTGCCAGTCAGGCTTCACCCCGGCCCCCGGTCTTCTCCTCATACCTTGTGACATTGGGATGGCATGAGACGTGTTTGTTAGCTTGAACAGTTCCTCGGCCTGCTCCTCTTCCAGCTCTGCCACCTTCTCGGGGCCCTCCTCGGCAAGACCCGCTGGTCCTAGGAGGGGCGACAACCTCCAGACTTTCGTCTTGGGGGTCCAGATCCACGGATGCGCAGACTGCCTGGACGACGGCATCAATTATTTGCAGTTCTTATGCGCCGTGTTGGACTGCAGCGTCAAGATCAACGGTGGCCTAGGACTCGGCATCCTCCATATTCGCTCCGTCCTGGGATTTCACATCCTAGGTATTTGCTCTGTCCTGCGACTTCGCGTCTTCCATTTTTTGTGAGTTCAGCCATTTCGCAATAACGGATGATGCGCTGAACGGGTGAATATTATTATAAAATTAACTATGCAAAGGAAAATAATAAATTAATAATAAATTTTAATAACAACTAAATATAAAAACTGGTTGAAATTCCTCCAAAGTTTTATTTGATCTTGATATAATATTAGTAAAAAAAATACTATATAACTAAAATATAAATTTTTCCTTATTTTCTAGCATTTGTTATTACAACAGCAGTCAAATGATTCAATAAATCTTCGTAACATTGAAATCAATGTATACAGTATATCAACGTTATACTTTCAACAATGTATACAGCCTAAAGTGATTTTTTTATAACATCGTCGCTTAAAAGACATTAAAACTAATCAATTCACAAGATGCTATGAGTTTTTGTATAGATTTTAAGTATTATTATAATGTATTGCCAAGTATTCTTGTATTTTTTTTTAAATATATAATTTATTCTTTTGATTTCGAAGCACATAATTTATTAAGGGGCCCTTTAAAAAGGTAATATGAACCTGTGGAGAGTCGGTCCAGGGGAACTCTTCTTCATATTTAGAGTGCATTAAAAATTGCAATTCATTATATCAGGATGTTAGCTGGAAGTCAACTGGGTGTGTTTGAATGACGTCAAAACGTTTAGAGAAAACAGCTTGGAAGAATTTAATTAACATTCTTTCAAAACCATTTTCATTAGGACTGTCGTTGTCAAGCTTATCTAAGCAACTTTGGAGGGACTTCTCACTGTTATGGTTAGTTTCTGTTATATGCTAAAAAACGCTTTTAAAACGCAATTATATATTCAGTTCAATATAAAGTCTTAAGTAAAGTATAAGTCATAACAAATAATAATTACAAAAATAAAGGAGCTAAAGAAGGGGAGTACTGTAACGTTACATTTAGTTGGGCGAGAAATTAAGCCTACTTATTAGCAATAAAAATCATGTTTAAATTACTTGTTTAATAACCAGAGGTAAATTACACAGTAAAATAATATTAGTATAAGGATTTAAAAATACTTGTATAATACTAGGTTTTATCTGCGGCTTCACTGGCGTTGACGCTCCTTAATTAAATGCCTCTGAGATTTGTTCATTCACCACCATGCTCGTTCATTCCGCTCACTCACCACTTTAATGAGCTAGTCTGTTCCGCTCACTCACCACCAAGATGAGCTTGTTCGTCCTGCTCACTCACCACCGAAATAAGCATGTTCGCTCTTCTCACTCGCCACCAAAATGAGTTTGTTCGTTCTGCTCACTCGCCACCGAAATGAGCATGTTCATTCTGCTCACTCGCCACCGAAATGAGCATGTTCATTCTGCTCACTCACCACCGAAATAAGCATGTTCGTTCTTCTCACTCGCCACCAAAATGAGTTTGTTCGTTCTGCTCACTCGCCACCGAAATGAGCATGTTCATTCTGCTCACTCGCCACCGAAATGAGCATGTTCGTTCCGCTCACTCACCACTAAGATGAGCTCGTTCATCCTGATCACTAGCCTCCAGGATCAAATCGTTCGCTGTGCTCACCCTTAGATAGGATGAGCTACCTTTCTGTTTTATGATAACTGTGTCCATATGAATAACTTGAAAATTTGCAAATCTAAAGTATTAGAGCATTTAAATCTTTTAAACTAAAACAAATTTCCTAATAATTTTTGATTACTTTTATTTTGTTTTTACAGAATTTTAACTTTACCGGTCCAGTTATTTATTTTTTTTACTTATTTCAAGCTATCGCGTAACAAACAGACTCCATGTCCCATTTATAGTATTATATTACGAATATTATACGAGTAAGAAATATTTTTATGTATGCACAGGGATCTGAAAACTTCTCTAAAGATTTTCTTCAAAATTTACAAAACAAATTTTTGGGGCGAAAATAATATGTATGCAAGTCTATACGCTGTGAAAGATTTAATTTCGTTGTAATCTTTGATTAAATTTGTTCTTTTATTATTTTAATTTTGATCTTATGGTTGAAAACCAAAACAACAGACATTCACCACACATTATGTCAGCTCACATTGTTAATATTGGTGCATTTACTGCGTTCTTAACCGTCTAAATTCTGCTCTTTCAGCCGTAATTATTCTTATTGGCGCTTCCACTGCTTTCTTTCATGTTTAATTCTTTTATTTATCAAATGAACCCCTTGCGGTGGTGTGGTAAAGGCTCGTTCTCGTAGCACTGTGTTAGCGATCCAAATATTCTTAAACTCTATGATTTTATTTCCACCGTTAACGGCTGATTTCACCATTGTTACTAATTACAAAAAAATAATAATTTAAATTCTTCAAATTGCTTGGTGGTTTTAATCTTTTTGCTTTAATTTTATTTTACTAAATAGTTTTAATCACCAGTATAAAGTACTAATTAAAAATCTTTAAATTATTTTTACTATAGTATCATTCAGTAATATACTTACTGATTACAAAGAAAAAAAGTGTTTAAACTGAAGCACGTGGTTCGTACTTTGACAGTTGATTCATATGTTTTAGGCACTCTTTTGTTTTGATTTTAAACTACATTAGATCAATGTAAATGTTTTTATTTCATTAAAGATTGTATTGAAATGATATTCCCCTTGATAATAATGTAGATATTATTTTTATCCCAGAACTAAGTTAGTTGTAAGGTTTGAAGAAAATTGTTCGAGCCGTTTTCGAGATCCGTGTGCATACATACATACTGCATACATACATACATACATACATACCTTACTCGCACTAGATTTTGTCTCACTGAATTGAGTGTATTTAGCTATTTGCCACAAATATAAAATGAGAACAGCAAAAATATATGTGTGATCATATATAACGATTCAGACATCTACAGAACATTTACAGTGTTGAATAAGATATTCACTTATAACAATAAGTTCCTCAAGTAGTAATAAAAAAATAAACCTAATTAGTATTTTAATCTACAAAATGTTTACTTCTGTGCAACTTAAATAAATTCACGTTATGATTAATTATTTCAGAATGGAAAGTAAAATCTCTAAAATAAAAAGCTACGATTATGTTGTCACTATTGAAGATGATTCCGCACTATTTAGCATAATTAACATTGTGATAGTTTATGAATTGCTAATAGTGAGCATTAACAAAAACACCCTAATCTGTGATACATTAAAGAGAGTACCATACTAAAAACCATGTATGACTAGCATTATTTATTTAAAAACCAACCGTTAAATTGTACACGATTGCCAAAGCGTAGCATTTATAAGTGTAATTTCATGTATTTTCCAGTATCCGAGAGGCTGGCCATGAGCACAGTAGTTGGCCCTCCCCTCACGTACGAGCAATAGGCCAGCCACAAAGTGGTTTAACCTCTTTATTATAATTTGCCGTCCTGCTTCCAAGAATCTCTCTATTTGGACTTTCAAAATACCACTAAGAACTTATGTGCCACGAAATCAGTAGATGAATACACTAAGAAGAAGACTTAAAAAATTCCTAATCGCTTTTTTTCTTGGAGAAACAAGATTTAATAATTTTTAGTTGCATGTTTTGGAATAATAACTAATCTACGTTCTGTTTTGGCAAGAAGTTTCTCAAATAATGTGGTGTAACATATTGTCACTTCACTGAAGATTTAAAAAAAATTGTGTTATTTATGCATTTTGATTGAATAGCAAAAAAACTATTAGAGAAATTACATTCGGATAGTGAAACATCATCTAACCGTTTGGGGTTTGTAGTATTAGTATTTACACATCGATATTGATAAATAAACAATTTTCAATGTTAGGACAAATATACAATAAAATTTTCTCCAGCAACACTAAATTGATAAGCAAGAACCAACATACAATTAGTTTCCCTATAATTTGCACCTTGTAAAGTTGATCGGTTTTGTGAATTGATACGTTGGACGCCTAAAAGCATAGTAACACAGGTCTACCAAAAAGTGATTTTTAAAACACATATTTATCACATTATGCAAAGTTAATGCGTTCTATTCATCACTTTAACGTCTTATGTAATGGGTCCCCGTAATATCAATAAGTTTTCGTATTATTCGAATATGGACTTAATAATAGGCTATATTTGCGATCAATGCATTAAACTGTCTTAAAAAAAATCATTATGAACGCACAACCGCAGTAATAAATTGAAAATATATATTTCTGATTTATATACAAATAATTTAATTTTCATTTCTTTATGTAGTTTAATAATACGCGTAACTTAATTTTATTTCGGTCTTAATAATCAGAAACAACGATATATTAGCTTGAGGTTTATAAAAGACACATGGCTACAATTAGAGAGGAATTACATGTCCCCAAAACCGAAAGACAATTAATTGCTTTTGTCAATCTAGACTGAGACTCATAAGACCAACTGATGAATTCAACTCAATATTTGAAATTATTTAGCTGCTTGTTTATTTATTATTTTAAATAAACTAATCGTTTCTTGGAATAACATTAAGAAATAATTATTACAAATATACAAGTTTCAGTTTTTTTTTTTTTTTAACTTTAACATCTAACAGGTCTCTTCGGCAAAAAGATTCCAATATTAATATGATTCAATGGCATCCGACTAATCCAAGAATGTGAAGATTGTGAATAGTAATCAGAAAAATACTAATAATGTATTTGCACATTAATATTGTGCATTAACATATGTTTAAAGATCTCAACCCAATCCCAATGTTATTCTGATCGGACAGATTCCAAACTTAATTTGTGGACTTACATTCCAAACTTAATTAAAACCCTTATTTCAAGTCTGATTCTCACAATGTTATGGTGAAAACAACTACGGACAAAGCTCTATCCAACGACACCCAAAACTTGACAATCGGTTGAGAATTGTTGGAGGAATTCTCTTAAAAAAGCCTTAGCGTATTAAATGCGACATAAATACATTAGAATCTAAAAACAAAGAATTCCGAAAACATATTTTCTTAGTTTTATTGAGAATCTTATTTTTTTGAAGATAAAATTTTAGCACAAGTTTATTGAAATACATTTTTATGTAGAAACTAACTTCAACATCTAACCTATAAAATGTATAAATAGTGTTTTTGTAAAAGCTTCAATGAACAAGATAAAAAGACATTTTCTTAAAAAGACTTTATTTTAAATAGTAAAAATATAAATGAAATAAAATTTCTTCTTTTTAGGGATAACCTGTGTTAAACCACCCCGGTTTTTTTTATTAGAAGAAAACTGCTAATTTGAGTTCTCTGTTTAGATGCCTAATTTAATCATAGTTATTAAAATACTTCACTTAATGTTCAAGCGATAACTTAGTGCTAAATAAAAATATTGTTGTGCAAGATTCAAAAGAAAAATTAAATCTAAAAACACTAAACTTGTTACTTAAACTATCACAAATAAATATTTTACTGTACTGAGTTATGAAAACTATCTTTTAATAGTATGCTACTCTCAAATATGTATTCTAAGATTACTCTAAAGGTTACCTTACAATTACGGTTATAATCTGTTCTCAATAATATTTAAGTATTAATGTTACTAAAAATATAAAGGAGTGAAGCTGCCAAAGTTTATTGACAAATATACGTTTTTAGTTGCAAATGCACCAAGGTTAATGGGCCATACCGGGACAATGTCCAGAAATATCCCCAATTGTTGCGGCGGACAGTACAATTGAATTAATCTAATTGGAATATAATCCCTTGCAACATGAACACTTATCACCTCTAATCTTGTATTGTTTGCCCATTCTACGCTGTAACTAACTCAAAAGTCTCAATATTTTATTACTTTAAAATTATCTTAATTTTATTTTTAATCCGGTCAGCCAATAAATATTTAGTTTTCAAAACTCTACAAAATTTAGATACTTTGTGACGATGAATTTTATTCCATATATTGATCAAATTTTTATAAATTTAACTAGTACATAGGTGCCGCGCACTTGCTCGGTAAACGTAAATAATTCATTTTTTACCGTCGCCTTTCTGATTTCTTAGCAAAACAAGAGGTTAAATACCTGAATTTTCACACTAATCCTCATCATAAGGATAAGGATACTGGATTAGTAAGGATTACTGTGACAATTCAGGTAGTTAACCACTTATATCTATCTATTTCTATATAAATAATACGTGAAGCAGTTTTTTTTTTTTTTTTTTTTTTTTTTTTTTTTTGAACACTACTCCTCCCTTATTTCTGGACGAAAATCAATGTTTGAGATGTCATAAGATTCGTCTCAGTTCGTATTTTTGCAATAATGTTTTAGATTTGTGATATTTGTACTCTGAAGGGCATGGGTAGCCCTTAAAGTTGGTTTTTTGTCCATAAGATTAACATGGGGAACAATTTTTATTAAATTTCAAATAACAGCTGTTCATAGTTAAATCATAAGAAACCTACACGTGTAGCTAAAAAAAAGCTAAATAGTATTTCGAATTTTTTAGGAAAAGGGGCAAGGTTTTATTAGCCCACAAGGTACTTGGGTAAATGCAGCGCATTGCTATTACCCAGTAATTTTATATTAGAGAACGTGCTTCATACTTTGAAAGTTGAGTCAGGTGTTTAAAGCAACTCTTTTGTTTTGATTATAAACTCCATAACACCGATATTAAAGTTTTTAGAAGTTAAACTCAAGATTATAACCAAATTAAATGTTTCCTAGCATAGATATGATATTTTTATCCCAGAACTAAATTATATGCAAATTTTGATGAAAATCGTTCAAGCAATTTACGAGTTAAGTGTGCATACATACATATATCATTTACTCGTATTGGAATATAGGATATAAGAAAGAAAGAAAGAAAGAAAGAATATTTATTTCTCAAACTGCTTCACAATAACACAAAGTATTTTACATTATACATGTTAGACTACCTACCTATTAACACTATGTATTACAATAAAACATTTTACCTTCATCCGTGTTAAATGTAACGCAAGAATGAGAAATCTAGGGCCTCAAAAGGCAAAGCCCGTACTGAGGTTCCAACACAAAATTAATACTATTAAATGAGGCAGAGAGCGAACAATTCAATATAAATAAAAATATAAACTTAGCAGTACCTTAATTAAAATTACTCAAAGACTTAAACTCTATAGTGTAGTAAAATTAGTCCGGAAAAATGAAATAATTTTTGGAAAGCTAATTTCTTTTGAAATGTGTTCTATGGCATCCCCTGACCTTCCTCCGAAAAGTCCCCTGCAATCCCATGTGGGGATCATGCACAAAAATTAGGGGTTGGCCTATAGGGAGTTAAAATATATTTTGATATTAAGCATACTAAATTTGAATAAGTTCCAGAAGGTTTATATATATCAAATTAAAGGTCTTAAAATGTAGAGCACAATGCCGTAAACCCGACCTAAATATAACGGTCGAGAGAAAAATGGCAGACGTTCAAAATTTAGAATAAAATAATAATATCAAAACTTTGAAATGCAATAACTTCCGACATATTTGACCTTTTGAGGTCTGGTTTTCGGCTATGTACTCTCCTTATTAAGGCCTTTAAAATTATGTATAGCATGGCTATGGACTAAGAAAATTTTTTCAAAACTCCCTCTTTGGGACGTCCATGTAGAGGGTGGTTCAAGGGTAATATGATGGGCATATGTCAAACTATCCGTATTTGCCAAGGTAATTGTATAAGCAAACGTTTGCCGCAAACCGGACCTCAAAAGGTCAAGTATTTCTAATATTATTACATTTTTAAGCGTTTTGATTAAAATTTGATTTTTAATCTAAGTTTGACAGGCTGCCATTTTCGACTCAAGCAACCTTTTGAGATGGGGTTTGCGGCATTGAATTCTACTACTTTAGAGCTTTAATTTGATATACATAAACCTATTGGTCGGCGAAAGACATACTTCTGACTCCACGAGGGCCATCCCATCATTTTTAGGCATGTTGCCCACTGGGGATTTCAGGGGACTTTTCTGAGGGAGGTCAGATGATGACATAGAACACATTTCAGCAAAAATTAGCTGTCCAAAAATTTTTTCATTTTCCAGCCATATTTTGGCTTAATTTTACTACACTACTAAGGTTAACGCTGTACATGTCATTTCAAAAATTTATGTAATTCTTATAATAAAAATACAAAAAAAAAAAAAACACACCTTGACAACTATACAAAATATATACATAGGTTTGTATATGGAAGAGAAATAAACACTATTGACTTTGTTTTACTGGCTACTTCAGAACTTTAATGAGAAAATCTATGTTTTCATGTGATAACAACCAGGTTTTTAATTTTTTTGAAAATAAATTTAAATTTTTGCAATCTGTTAATGTAGAGGGAATATTATTCAACATTTTCGGACCAAGAAAACAATAACAATTAGTAAAAAATACGAGATTAGGCTTAGGTACGAATATTCTTTGCTGAGTTCTTAGTTTTCCTTTATACGTATTATGTACAATAGGCATTATATTACCACTGACAACATAGAAAATCCTTAGTACCTTAAAGACAAACATATATTTAAGAGGAAGGATATTTAAATTAACAAATAAAGGGCGAGATGGTTCCATCCTGCTTTTGCGTTTTATTATTCTGATAAAATTCTTTTGAAGTACATACACAGATTTCAAGTTGGTTTCATAGGCCCCACCCCAACAAAATATTCCGTAATCTAATCTACTATTGACTAAAGAATAATATAACAATCTTAGTATTTTTTCGGAGCACATATTTTGTAAAAAATAAAAATATCTTAGGCATCCACATAATTTTTGTTTCAATTGTTCCAAATGAGTTTTCCAATTTAACTCCTGATCCAATACTAACCCCAAATATTTTATCTTATCTGTTCGCTGCACAATAGCACATTTTGTAAAGCATTCAGTATTATTACATAAACAATCTATACACTTATAACGTACAGAATTGAAAAAATGTTTTTCGTTTCTAAGGCTGAAGTTAATATATTTAGTTTTTTCTGGACTTAATAACATTCTATTCTTACTGAACCACCATTGAAGGGCGTTCAAATCCGAGCACATTGCTCATATATTTTTTTGCACATATTTTTTTGTTTTTCATCATCTGGGTTTTTCATTTTATTTTGTATAGTATTTTTATATTTAGTTTGAAAATAAGAAGTGGAATTGAGAATCAAACAGATGTTCCCCGTTGACGTTAGCAAAGAAGTGAACATTTGGCACCCATCCATCTTCACCCATATCTTTGGTTAATGGGCCGAACAAGATGATTGCCGCTAAGATACTAGAAAAACGCATTTCTTTTTCCCTGCGATACAGTCCTTCGCTTGGAATAACTACTTTTTACATTCTAAAGATTCCATTACTATTCATAGTTTTAATAAAGAGGAAGACGTAGTCTCTCCAAAATTTTGTATTACGTGCCTGCTTGCGGAGCATTTGCTCGATAAACTTCGATAAATTTTTCGAAGTAATATCACTAACAGATATTGCGCTGAAATGCCAAGTACAAAAAGGATTGCTTCTATTCAAGACAAGCTCGTTCGCACCGTTCTCTCGCCTTCACGACGAGCTCGTTCGTTTCGCTCACTCGCCTTTCAGTTTATTTTAAAGTAGGCCTACGGGTGCTGCACTTTCTTATTTGTTGACCACATGTTGAATCTGTAACTCGTGGGTTCTTGGTTACCAGTTCTTTCATTATTGTTGTTTTTAATTTAACAACAATATATTGTAACAATTATATTGTTACAATTATACTAACAATTATATAACAACAATTATACTAATTACTTCATTCTTTTGTCCTTTTGCTTTACTTAATTATTCATTCATAGCCCCCTCTATAAAATACGATTTACACACCCATGAAAATTTTTCTTTAATTATCGTGTTATATAGCAACTCAGAAAACCCAAATCTTTATATTGGAACACGTGGTCTCTACTTTGACAGTTGAGACAGCAGTTTTAATAAATATTGTGACAAATCAATATCTAAAGGGTATGACAACGTGATTGAGAAGAATATTTATAAATATTTCAAGAAGATATACAAAAGTGAATAAAATAACTTTCATGAAGATTAACTACGACCAATGATTCGCCAATTCAACTCTGAAGAATGAAATAACAGTTTGGAATAATTTCAATAAAATGAAGTAAATACAACCTTCATATACAGGCCTTTCTTGGTCTTCTCGGGCCTTAGTGATCTTTTCATTTATTTCATTAAGCATTTCTCATTTTATATCCTTGAATTGGTCATCATTTTTTCCATTCGTTTAATTCCATTAACCATATTGCTGTGTAGCCTATTTATCTCTGATTTGACCAATTTTTGTGATTCTTTTATTTATATTAAGATTGAATCTTTATTTTCCTGCTAAATCATTGCCATATTTTGCTCTGTATTAGGCTGTAATCTGTTAAAACTATGTTGCAAATGAGATTTGTTAGGACTTTATATCCTACTAACATCTATTCCATCGCCTGAGGCTACATTCTGACTAGGCCCATGAAGGTAACCATCATTATTATCTTTGTGGATTATTCATTTTCATCAGTTTCATTCATTAGTCCTATTTCTTTGTCTACTCAGGTTTAGTTGGGCTTCTTAGGCCCTCAGTGTTGGTTTTATATTCTCAGTCAAATTGTATACATGAATCATTGTTATGAATGAAAATTTAACCTATTCTTAGAATGCAGTCACGCGTTAAGAGCCAAATGAAATATTTCCACTAAGTATGTTCGTTAATAACATAAATTGAAACTAAAATACATTAAGTTAGCTTAAATATATAACTATAACATGAAATGATTAGGCCGAACAAGCATTTAATACAAGATTTTCCAGTTTAGGCCTAGCTAAAACTCGTTATAAGTGTTATGATTACAAAATATATACAACCATCATCTAGGTTATCAAGGCCTAGGTCTATTTATAACATCATACAGTAATGTCTTCATTATATGGTTTTTTTTAATCAATATTTTATAAAGATTTGTAGAACTGTTCAATATAGTTAATGGGAAAAACTAAGAGCTAAACCCAACCGGTGGTCCGAAATCGCAAGCTCTCTGAGGCGGAAGGGACAACGTTTGCGGAATGAGTCTGAACAAACGTTGGGCCAATGTTTTCCTGGGATCACAATATATTGTTGTGCATTCAACCTAGAGTGCATATTTTAAATATAAAAACCTATTTTCTTACAATGAAATAAGAATTTTTGTAATAAAGGGATTCTATTGTACATTTCGATCCAATACTACTATAAATTGTAACATCCCAAATACTTATTTAATTTGTTTATTTTATTTATATGGCATTTCATAAACCTTATCCATTACACAATTAATTAATATTAATCATCTGTGTAAAAATAAATATATAAAGTATCAGGGGGACCGATGGTAGCTACAAAATGTCTCTATAAGATAAACATGGGAACTTTGAAGGAATCTAAGACAAAAAAACCGGACTTTTCCCAGCCATGGGACGGCCGACAAACGATTTTTCGTGGCCAAAACCCACATATTCAACTATGTATAAAAAGTCCTTGGAGAGAAAAAAATTTTAACCGTACAAACAGTGCTTGTTTTAGAGTCTAAGATAAGTCATCTAACCTATATATCCTCTATATTACTTGTCTTTAACTTTCTCCTACACTCAACTTTCTGTTGTTTGGTCCTATTTTAGGTAATCCTTTAGAGTAAAAGAATACCTACATCGTGAGATCGGAACGTTTAAAAAAGTAATTTAATGGTTAGTACTTTTTTCCTTACATTTGTTTTCATTTTAATGTAGAAGTAATTAGTAGGTTTTGTCATAGAATGCGTACAATTTAATAAATGTTGTGTGTGTTTTTTTTTTCCTTAGAGATGACTATGAATCTCTAAAAATGTACTAAAGAGATTTTCAACTGCAATACTAATTAAAACAGAATCCAACCAGGCTTGTAAAGTTTATCTCTATAGGAAATCTGACGCACAGAAAATCAGGTTACTAAACATGTTTCTTCGTTTGGCCCAAGAATAAACTAAAGTGTATCCTAGTTTTGAAAGAAAACACTACGTAGGGGAATCTTGCATTCATTCCGAAATATGGTAAAATTAATCGACTGTTAAATCAATTAAAACTATAACTTTCAATCATGAACCTCAATAGAGTTTGTGAATTTATAGAACAACTTCTAGTTGCATGGATTCACAAACATAAAGTGTATGAAAACCGGGTTTTAACCAATTGTACTTCTATACAACACCAACGTAACCACTGGAAATTGGGTCCGAATGATTTATAAACATACAACCACTTACTTGCTACAACACCACTTTTTGTAATCCACTATGAAAATCCCATAAATTACATTTTAAATTAGATAATCACTGATGTCAAATAACTGTGACTGAGTTATTTCTAATTATCAAATGATTGTCTCCCAAAAGTGGGAATGTTGACGCCAGCTCTATTACGGCGGCGCAACAATGTGCC
The DNA here is from genome assembly GCA_030545055.2 of Neoaliturus tenellus. Taxonomy (NCBI): domain Eukaryota; kingdom Metazoa; phylum Arthropoda; class Insecta; order Hemiptera; family Cicadellidae; genus Neoaliturus; species Neoaliturus tenellus. The sequence continues at coordinate 150,217,277 of CM061532.1, read as the reverse complement.
GACACAATGTCAATGTTGTGCTGGAATGTTCAATGTCGCCGCTAACTGACGTGCTCTCCATTTGCAACTCTGACATTGTATATGACCACGTTAACTACTCGACAGTACATCACACTAGCCACATTTTTGCGTTTTGCTATGATCAATGTTCTCTTAATATAAATTGACTCTTACAACCATACAAATAACGACTATAAAATCCTTGCAATTAATTATAATCAACGTTGACCATTATTGAGTAAAGGAACAGTACTGTAAGTATTCCATTATTTACCACTGTATGCAGTGATATACTGAATCTCCTATCCAAATGCAGTGTGGGGCAGACTAAAAATATTTTACGTATAAAATGTTTGTTACAAATGTCCAAGGTCTCGAATCAAGTAAATCTTTGTAGTTATGAAGGCAAAATACAATAAACTAATCCATGAAAATAATTAATCTAATAAATGAAGGCTACCGTGTGTAAAAAAATTAGTATTTTCCATGATAAATACTTTAAGGCAAGCTTTGATAATATGGTTCACAAAACAAGGCGTTTTTCTTTTTACAAAGATATACATTTACAAGAAATCTGTTTGTAAAATTTTATTTTGGACATGTACATATAACACTCATGTGGTTGTAAGAGACTTTCTCATTTAATCTAATACCATTTAATACAAACTAACAAACCGACTAAATTGCTTATATTGCTTGTGTTCGTACATTTCTTTTGTGCGCATTTCTATTATCTTAATTTTTAGTTTTATTAATTAATTTTTATAATTATTTACTTAACTAAAAGTAGGTTTTCATTGGATTTTAGCTGGTAGAACCTTAACTAATAACGATAGCACTTATACTCACAATAATTACAGGCTTTTAGGTTTTCTTATTTTTTTTATTTCCAACCTATCGTAAAAACACAACACGTTTATTATTTTTTTACTCTTTTTATCCTTTAACGATATTTAAAACTGATTAATTTGTGATTAGCCTTTTTATGAACCAGATAGATTATCTACAACGTAAGCCACTGTTTTTAATTTGTATTTGTTGTTAGTAAGCCAACCTATTAATCTTGCCAGATCCCTGACGACGACGCTGATAAGGCTGATAAATTGTGTCTCTTTCATCTCTCACAAAAATAACGGATATAACGGGCTTGTTTTCAGTATGGATGGTAAAAGTGTTCATATACACATAATAATGTGAAAAGCAACAAACCTTAAGTAAGTCATTAAATAAGGGTTAAGCCAGTCAGTATAATTATGATGAGTACATAGATGAAATTTAATCCGCACTATAAAAAAAGCAAGATTTCTTAATAAATAAAACACCTATAGTTGATTTAACTTTTTTAGTTTTGTATTTTATAAAGTTTTAAATTCTAAATTTTTTATGTTTTAAGCCTTATTGTGAGTGAGGGTAAAAATTCTAATAATAAATCAAACGTATCAAGGTGTTTATTTTTATTACAGATTATTGGATTTTGAAAAAAATCATAAGACACAATTTCAATTGAAAATTGTTCGTAAAAAACAATGACTTTTTATGTACTATATAAACCAAATTTATGGGATAATACCCATTTTTTACAAAGTATTTTTAAACGTGACATGTTTCGTGGTGTATTTTTTCGGTACACTTTGATATACTGAATTAATGTATGCACTACATTACACAGTAATACCATCACATAACGGAAAGTCGGTTACAAATGGTGGCTACTCGGCCCAACTGAATTACGAGCTCCTCTTATACGTACAGCTGTAATTAACACATAGTTCTGGTTGTATTCTGATGAATACCTTTGATAATGTAGCATATTAAAATGTCGCATGAAAACTGAAGTTGATTTCATAAATTAATTATTTTAAAGATGTAAATTTTAAAATATGTACTTCAATTACATCAAATTAATTTTTCTGTATGTCTTATTAAGTAAATTTGCTACTTAAGTCACCATTTTCCATTTAAGTTCTCATTAGTTCGATTATGTTATGCCATTTTTGAGTCCGACGATTCTGACGAAACAATTGTAACAGTTTTTTAATGCGATTACTATTCGATTATTCTTCTCTTAACAATTTATAGTAAAAGTATTAGAATTAAAATGTATAAATGTGATATGGCTAAAAATATTTTAGAAGTTGAACTCCTCAGTTGTTAATGCATTTGCAGCAAAAAAATAAGCCACAGAACAGTTTGTTAAAATTAAAGGAAAGCCAACAATGTATAAAAATTTTTTAACTGCACAGTTTCATAATTTTACATTTCCATTCAATATATACACGATATCATAATACGAGTGTTTTAAAGTGAAAAAAATAATCAAATTTTGTGAATCTAAATTAGTTTCTCCAGCAAAAATAATTGGATTACAGAAAGCAAGTATTTTAATTACTTTTAGTATAAAATTGAAATTATAACGACAGGAAACTTAGCAAGGGCAATATTAATCTTACAAAAAGTACATAATTACAGCAATCTTTATCGAACATACTTTTTTTACAATCGTGCAGTACAACAATGATCTTTCAACAAAATTCAAAGTTCTATTTTATACTTCGTAGTATTTATGAATAAATTAAGAACTTATGCTATTAGAAAATGTAGTCCATGGAACAAAACATTAGTTTTTAGTAAATTTAGAGTTAACTTTATGGTTTAAAAAAATGTAATTAAAAAATAAAATGCTACATACACTCCTACGTGCTCAAAATTTGATTATATATTAAATATTACACCTAAATTACAACCACTACCCAAATACAAATACTTTCAATTCAGATAACAGTCAATGAAAACACAATGGACTAATAGGAGGGATTAATATCTTGTAAATTATCTTCCATTGTTTCTGGACTATTGGGTTTAATTGGGCGAGAAGAATGAATGGCTTCTCCTCTAACCGCTTTCAATAAACATAATATTTTACTCTTTTTCTTCTCTTAATTTGAACTTGGAATTTCTTTATATTTAATTCTATTTTTATTATTATTTTTTTAGACAGGTATTATTTAAGAAATGAGGGTTTCAGCATGTCTTTTAATGAAAACGTATCAACAAATTATCAGCAACTTATCACTCACTTATCAACAAATACAAGTAAAATTCAGAATTTATCTTTTACAGATATAATTTACAGAACTATTACCTTGACCTTAAAGCATGAACTTTATATTTTACTACAAATTCATAGTTTTTAGTTAATATATAAGAGTTAAGTCGTAGTTTTCTTTATAGATTAGGGTTAAACAGCTTTATTCATTATATAATTCAGTCTGATGGAATAGGCTGATGATGAGTCTGTAGAAAATCTTAAAAGTAAGCATAGGTTTGTTATGTATGTCAAATTTAATATCTCATTTCGTAGAGTAAAATGCTGCAAACCCAACCTCAAATGGATCACCAAGCCTTAAATTTTAGGCAATCAAACTTCTCAGTGGATATTGCTGAAACTTAAAAAATTCAATACCTTCAGGTGGCCTTTTGAGGTCTGATTTGTGAAAAATAATTCAGAAAATAAAGCACTTTAAAATTATGTATAATGTGACACTGGCTTTCTCTGATAATTTTCGTCAAGATTCGTTTTATGGGACGTTCACCAAGGAAGTCTCCAAGACAAATTCACCAGTTTTTGTCATATTTTATATAACTTTAAAGATCTTTACTTTCTAAATAATATAATACAATATGCCGACCTCAAATGATCGGGTATGTCCGAAAGTTTTTAAATTTTAAGTTTTAGCAATATAATAGCAATTAGAAGTTTGATGGCTTACCATTTAAGGCTCGATTATCCATTTGATCCGGTTTTTCATCCACTCGGTCTAGTTTACGGCACTATACACTATCAATTGAGACCATGATTTTTTTGTGGGCCGACTCCCACCATACGTCGATACTCACAAACGTTGAAAAATAGGATTTTAGCCCTCAGTTGAATTCTTGGAATTTAAAAACTCTGGCCAAATTATTAATAAAAATATAAAGCTGTTTCCAGACTTTCTAGCATCCCTGTATAACTCGTGTATTTAATTAAATTCATAAAGCATACCAACTTCTATAATCTACCAATGCAAATTTTTCTATGAACAATGTTATTTCTATTAAGCTAACGGTCTTTGAGACTGTGTTTAAGACACTAATTTATTCGCTGTAATAATTATGAAAATATTTTTAAGTAGGTAGTGACCTACAGTTACTTAACACTTTTAGTTTTTTGTTAATTCATTACAATTTTAAAAATTAGACTTTGTTCAATTGAACAAACCTCTAAGTAGCCAAAATTAATTACAGTTGATGTTTTATGAATAAAAAAGACTCCAGTCCAATGAAGTTGACTAAACATTTTTCACCAACAACATAAGTTTTAATCCTCAATTATCAAAATCAGCAAAGTCATATCCTGCTGACAACGAAATTTATATAACCCCATTTGCGGCTTAGAGACTGTATTAAACGAGGTGTTGAGAAGTCGTAGTAACTGGATCAGAAGGTGCACTCAACACTAACGACTGCATTAGAGACGGCAGATAATCTGCCACTAACTCTCGCCGAGCAGTGCTGTATCGTCACAGCACCAGCCTGGAGACGCATCAGTCTCTGGGTAATCTGACTAAGTTAGCATGAACTGCCAGAATGAGTGAAGTAATGAAAACTGTCATTTTAAGAACTGTTAAAAATGTATTTGTTTAAATGAGTTTTTACTAGGTATATCGCCTGAACCAACTAGGTCTCACAAATTGTCCATGCCTACCTTAGACCTACTGCCTAAAACACTGAAATATGTATTGAACATTTTGATAAAAAAAGTTGGTAAATATAACTTTTAACTTATTGCATCTAATTAGGTATATAGTGGGTGAATGGGTCTAATGGGTAACGTATTCCTAAATTTAATCTTATCAGGCTGAATTGGAGAGCAAAAATAGTCATAATTATAAGCATATTGTTTATTTATAACCCCAATTGCTTAAAGACTTAATTATAATAAAAAATGGTTTATATTAAATAAATGCAGTTCAGTTAACTTGGAAAGTTAGTTAAGAGCAATATTGGTATTGACGTCTACAGCTACAGAGGCGACAAGTCGGCGACTGAATTTGTTTAATTGCCTTTTCAGACTCTGAACTGTTGCGGCAATCAATATTTAAAGAAACTTTTTCCAGTTGTGCCTTTCAACGTTCGTGTTTGTAATGTTGAAACTTTCTAACAGGAATAGTCCTCATAAAAATAAATATAATATTAAAAGGTGGTTTATTACAATGAGTACTCTTCATTTACGACCGACTGATTTATAATAATATAATTGATTAATAAATTGTAGATTCAAAAATATGGAACATTTGATATTTTGAAATGTGTGCTTATCCATAATAGTTTATTTAAATCATTGTTTTATCATTTACTAGCTGGCTTCTCCCGTGATTTAATTTATTAGAATACAATTTCATGACTATTAGCTACTTTTAAATGACTTTTACTTTAGATAAACTTATTTACTTTCATTATATATTTTGTTTTTAAATTTGAATCAAAACTTGGCTAAAAATAAAACTAAATCTGTAAACCCGTGATTCGTCTGGGAAATATGAGTAGACCAATACTTGAATGTAACATAACAGTATAACGTTGAGGACGTTTGTTGGATTCCTCTGCCCATTAGTTTATCTCTTTCAATACGCTCACTCACCTCTCAGCGCTGAACTTTTAAAATGCCATTTTTATGAGCGCTGCATTCTGTTATATACTAGTTTGATTACCTAGATCAGTCATGGTCAGTTGTCATAATATTAATATAATTCTACATGACAAAAATAGTGTGACCCAATAAATAACGTTTTGTCTTCCAAATCGCCCCTTTTAAAACCAAATGAACGCTTCCTGTTTGTATACATAAAATGATATGACTGTTTCATATCTCCGATTGTGGGGAGTCATCTGATGGATTTTTTTGTCTCAGTAATTAGAGTAAATACTCAGAATGCATCTGGCAGAAGGCGGATAAGGTATACAGCGTGTACCCAGGAAGGCAACTGACCGCATTAGCTACTTTAACAAATTGTATATTTATGGTTGATTTTTTTGTGATGTCTAACTATGAGGTAGACCGATGTATCATTATAAAATCTAAATTTGTTTCTAGTATATCCAAATCAACTAGTTATTTCATTTACCAATGTATGATTTATGCGGCATAGTTTGTTTTATCTACATAAAATATTATGTTTTCAATTGAATTATGTACATAACAATTTAAACTGTGGATTTTTCATAAATCATTTTTTCATAAATCATTTATTTTTAATGGTTTTACTTAGTTACGTTTACAGTAGCTAATAAATGAGACAAATAAAAAATACGTTTAAGGATCAATGGTTATCAAAACAAAACATAAAATGCATTTTTAATAAAGCTTATATTTAAAGTGGGATGTTAGTAGGAGACTGTATGTAAATAATTTTATACCGATGATAATCTGTAGCCTAATTTTAATACATGATATAGAAGAGTTCGTTATCTCAGTTCTGCATGTAAAGTTGTCCCTTAAATAAACTTTGCCGTGTTTGCAATTCAAATGAATGATTTGCAAAGTTCATCTTTGACTCAGGTTAGTTTGAACATGCACCTTGTATCTGTAGAAACAAAATAGTAAAACTAATTCGTGGTAAAATGTCTATCGTAAAAGTTTTAAATTACGTTCACGAATCAAAGGCATAAATCAGACAACTTGATAACCCGTCACATTATTTTGATTACATTTGGTTTCCGTTTGACTTGATATTGAACTGCGCGTTTCGTGTGATCCGTTATTGGTTATACGCATTCGACAAATTACCCTCATAGCCTACAACAATTTTAGAGGCACTTTTATAAATCAATAATACAAATTAATGTGTTGTAAAATAAAAGAATTTCCTCTAAAAAATTATTCAAACGGACATGTGCACGAGTAAACCCCATAAAACGTTATCATTTGAATATTGTTTACATAGTCTATTTTTACTCATTGCAAAATTAAACCACATAGAAACCCCTTCAAACGTTTCTTAGTATGGTATATCAAGAAAAAGATTTAAAGTGACCAACTTTTGATTATAAATTTCAATGAGCATTTTGTTTGTTTGAAAAGGGAAGCGAAAGATAAGTCATAAAAAAAAGTTTCTAACGCGATTTTAATTAAATGTCGTGTTTGATTTATCTCCACGTGGCCATATTTTGTCACACGGTTGGCGTCCTTAACGAAACTTTGTCGTCCCTCGTAGTCACCTATTTAACAAACATTTGTTTGTAAAAAAAAACTCTAAATAATTGAAAGCTTTTGTGTGAACGGTTTCAATAAGTAGAATAAAATCTGGCAAACCAAAGTCAAAAGATTACCAAAGACTCAATATATAATTCAGAGTAATATAGATAAAGCTATATTACTCTGAGCCTTTGTATTCAAATTCGTTTATTTCCAATAAACACAGTATAAAAATTACAATGATTATCTATTAGTACTTTGATATCTATATATTAATAGGCAAGCATGTTTCATTTCCTCATTTTATCTCAGCTTGTGTGCATTGTAGGAGAAATCCGGTCATACCATTAGAAAGGTGTTGTGCTGTAGGTGAGCAGATTCGCGTTTTAATCCAAATCGGCCCCCAGGGCTACTCAAAGTTTCAATGCCAATCTTATGGAAGAAGATAATTCACTGAACCATTAGACAACTGTTGTAATAACAAATAGTAGAAAATTAGGAAGAACAGATGTTTCAGTTATAACATATTGTTTTAACTAATTTGGTTCAGACAGTATAGATGAACTGGAAAAATGTTGGTTGAATTTCAACCACGAGGCAATCTCTAGTAAATATTAATATACTTATTTTAATATTTTTTTCTGGAATTGAGCCTGCATAAGCAAGGACGCCTTTGCGTAGGCACAGTTTGCTATAAATGTGTCATCCTTTCATTTAAATTTATATGTTATTAAAATACCTCTTGAGATGTTAATGGATGATACAGTATTACCATTTTTTATTAATATATGACATACTGTCAAGAAAGGCTGGAGCATCATCTAGTACTTTTATAATGGTATTAACGTGGTCTTTGTACAATAAATGATATATTTATGAAATTGTAAATATTTTGTTGTCATTTATTATGTTAAGATCAAAGTCTTAACCAACGACGCTTTGCTAAGAGCATTGTTAGCCGTTAACTAGATGTACAACCCAAACTATTTATCTAGTAATATTATTGACCAGCCATGGACTAATCAATTGCAAACTAATTTATGTAGATTATTTGTTAGATAAAATCACCTGACAAACACTATGTTTAAAAGTATTTTGCAAAAGCGTTCTAGGATCATTTATCATTTAGGATAAATGATAAATTAGGATCATTTAGAATTTAGAATTTAGAATTTTTAGATTATTTAGAATTTAGACGTTAGAATCCTATCCTAGCGTTAGGATCATTTAAATTTTCCCCTCTATAATTGAAAGGGGGTAGCACAAATGAAATTGAAATATCACACCGCTAGAACCTTACTCACCCTTTTAACTCACCCAATTATTTTAAGTCTGCGGTTATTTTTCCATGTTTCCAAGGGAAATTAAAAAAAAATATATATTTCATTCTGCACGAAATCAGCTTGTTTTTTCTTTCGCAATAGTACCAACAAAGTTTTTTTTTTTTTTTTTTTTGTCCTAGGACTGAAAAGTCAGCCTGAATAATTTTTAAATCCTATAACAAACCAGAACACAGCTGTTTGCTAAGTGTTATTCATTAATTTTCTATGCACTTTACATGGTTCAAACGTTAAAAAGCGATGTTTTGTATCTAAGAGAAATGTTAACACTATATATCACTTAATTTGTAAATATAACCTCGAAATACAACTTTATAGTTAATATTTTAAACGATTAAAAGTGTAATTCCGCATTATGATAAAAAAAAAAAAAAACGTTGTTCATCACTATGAGCGGAAGTGTCTTTTTGGTGCTTAATACTTTTTTAAAACACGATTGCTCACCAAAGAGAGCCAATTTTTCTCCTAGTGGTGAAAGCTACTATTTCTTAACAGTAGGCTTATATGTAAAAAAATGTAAACACAGTATATGTAAGTTCATTTTTATGTAAAGTTATGTACATTTTAAAATTTTCATAAACTGTTTACAATACTGCGTAACAAATTTGGGTCAAGATGTACTGAATAACCCCAATAATAACCCCAATATTGTGTATTGTATTTTTTAATTTAAACAAAATGATATTAATATGTTTTTTCTTTTCATTATGCAATGATGTTAAACGACCTTCCTATAACTCACGGATAATGTGAATTACTCAATGTTATATAAAGTAGCAACCTTGCAATACGTAAAACGTAATTGATATTTACTGTTTACTTTATGCTGTTTTACTATACAATAAATTGCAACACACCAGCTAGTTCTCATGCTATGTCGCATAGAATGTGGTTATTTGTAAAATCTTACACAAACAAAACTAATGATAAAGTTTTTATATCAAATGATTGATTCAAAATTACCTCATAATCCATGACCTGATGGAAGGTGCATACCTAAAACAAAACAAACCTATATCACTTCAACAAAGTAAACTCAGAAATTTATCAAATTATTAAATACTGGATGGTTATTAAACAATCTTGTACACTTAAATACAGGCAATACTTATATTAAGAGTCCTCTTCACCTTTGGCTAGTTGAATAGTTTAAATAGTTACATTAGAGCTCTGATACCTTATGAGCAAAAAAATCATTGCTTTGAAGATTTTTATGTACAGTAAAATAATTTTTTGTATCAGGTATAAGGGCCCTATAATTCAACCTTAATGTATGAAAAATCTTATTTTTACAAAAAATTCCAAAACCATCCTAAATAGCAGAATGCGGAGGCATGTTTTCAGGATTTTTACTGGGGTGAATATATTAACGATAACATTTGTTGTGAGTACAACACTAAGGCAACCGGATAACATTTAATTAATTATGATCTTAAGATTATCGAAAATATATTTTCGACATTTTAATAAAAGTAATTAGACGATTTAAAAACCAAAAGAACATTTATGTTTCATTGTAACATGCATTTGGCACTCTTAAATTTACTTTACGTGCTGATCTGGGAGATTGATATTGGTAATGATTGGTGTAGCTTAATTTTGAATAAATAGTAAATTTAAAATAGCTTAATTAAAAGAAATATTGAATAATAATCTGAGTTTTTTTTTTGTAGAATTGCAATGTTGGGGATAGTAGATAGATTAAATAATAAAATAAAAATGGTAAGATTTTCTAAAGTAAATTTAAAATACTTAACAACTCAAAAGAAAATTGAGTGCAATAAGACTAAAGTGGTTTCTGAGAGTTTCGTTAGCTTGTTAGCTGTTTTCAAAAAGTTTTGTTACCTGTGGTGTTGGAGAAAAGTGTAAAAATACTGAAAACTTTCATTTTAGCTGTTATTGCAAAAACATTAATAAAATACCTTATTGAAAGTAGAATATTTAAAATCTATGAATTGAAATTGTTGAATCATTATTCGTCTAATTGCCGGTTTGTTAGCCAATTTGTTTAGATCTAATATTTAATATTCTTCGTTACTTAAGTCTAAACACTTAGCTGTATTCAGTGGAATTATTTTGAGAATAGATGAAGATTAACGTATTTTGTGAGTGTCGTATAATATTCTTAAATATTCGTGAAACTTGAATCACTCTGAGAAATAATTAATGAGAATACTTTTACCAGACTTTCTAGAGTAAAAAGCAACTTTCATTACAGAGTTTCTTCAAAAGAAACGTTAATTACCTGATAATAAGGTCTCAATCAACGATTAAGGGTCAAATAATAAATTAGTTTGTGGCGGTTGTGACAACGCATTAAGACTGTACTTGTCATTCATCGACTTTATATGATAAAACGGCTACTTTGGAAGCTATTCCCTAAACTCTCAGTATAGTTGCCTTTAGTTCGTTTATAGAAAGTTATAATGCTCATATTACATTTCTAACGAGCACAAACATTAAGATTTGTATTTAATGATGACTTCTACAAACAGGTCAACGTTAGATAGAAATAGGACCACAGTTAGGACTGTTCCTTGCATGTAATATTGGCGTCTGAGACAAACAAATCTAAGAAGGTCTTGAAAGGGTTGAAAAGGGAACAGAGAATCAGTAATATTATTTATATTGCTTTACTAGAAGTTTAATGTTCTGTTATATTAAATTTGTCCACTGGTGGTAGTTGTGATGTACTATTAGGTTAGGGGTGAAGATGAATAATTGCGATACGGGGTTAGAGTGATGTATACAAACACAACCAAGTCTTATCAATCACAATTCCTTGTATTTTAAGTGCAGTTTGTATGGCTTACACATATGTTGATTAACTTATACAGGGTGATTCAGACCACCCGTCCACTATTTATAGCAGGAGAACGGTTTGAGATAAAATCATGAAATAAAGTTTTTTCCCACTAAATCACATATGGGCTTTCCAATAAAAATATTTTCATCAATGCCAGTATACAGGGTGTTCCCAAACTGGAGGTCACGGGTTCGAATCTCAAAATTTTCTTAAATAAGCATGCAGATTTTTTTACATAACTTTAAACGTATTAGTGAAAGGAGCATTTTGGTAAAAACAGAATGAATTTATCTTTTTCCGTTTCAAAATGGCGGCCATTTTTGTAAGAAAAATCAACATTTACGTAATGCCCTGTAATTCTTGTATTATTTGTCATAAATGGCTCCTGATTCAATATACTTATTTGAAATGAGCTAAGCTTTGCAATGGTATGTCACAAGACCACATTTATAAAAAAAACTAAAATTTCCAAAATTTAATAATTTTGAACATTTTAACTTAAACAAAACTCAAAAATTTTAAATGTAAACATATGTCATATTGTATATTATCTTGAAGATCTCGTTGAACTGAGCAACTTTGTAATTTACACTATTATTCTATCTCTTGTGGTTTTATAGTAATTACGTAAAAATGTATTTTTTTCTTATGATTTACATGTTAATTGTTGAGGGCTTTATTAGTATGGAGGTCCTTCTTTGATTGTTGTCATAACATTAATTTAACATGCAAATCATATGGGAAAATGGCATTTTACGTTATTACTACAAAACCACAAGAGATAGAATAATAGTGTAAATTACAAAGTTGCTCAGTTCAACGAGAGCTTTAAGATGATATACAATACGACATATGTTTACATTTAAAATTTTTGAGTTTTAATTAAGTTAAAATTTTCAAAATTATTAAATTTTGGAAATTTTAGTTTTTTAATAAATGTGGTCTTGTGACATATCATTGCAAAGCCTAGCTTATTTCAAATAAGTATATTGAATCAGAAGTCATTTATGACAAATATTACAAGAATTACAGGGTATTCCGTAAATGTTGATTTTTTCTTACAAAAATGGCCGCCATTTCGAAACGGAAAAAGATAAATTCCTTCTGTTTTCACGAAAATGCTCCTTTGACTAATACGTTTAAAATTATGTAAAAAAATCTGCATGTTTATTTAAGAAAATTTTGAGATTCGAACCCGTGACCTCCAGTTTGGGAACACTCTGTATACTGGCATTGATGAAAATATTTTTATTGGAAAGCCCATATGCGATTTAGTGGGAAAAAACTTTATTTCATGATTTTATCTCAAACCGTTCTCCTGCTATAAATAGTGGACGGGTGGTCTGAATCACCCTGTATACTAATAATTGTAATTTGTTGCTAGAACAAACTAAGAAAAGTTTTATACAGAAGTCATTCCTGGACGAAGTTTATTTCTAATGTAAATTCACGGTGAAAGATCGAACATGGAGATATAGTTTACAATGGTGATGTCTTGATACGGTTATGCTAAAATAAAACTAATTTTAAAGTTTTACTGTATTATGTAGGCACACAATTTATTTTATCAGTGAACCAAGAATTAAATCAATCAATCAATTAAACGTTTTATTCGGCTGACAGTTATGAAATTGCATTAGACTACACATTATGAACTTATCTAAAATAACTAAAATTAATTTAAAATTAATAATTTCTTATTTTATATTGTGAAAATCTTCCATTGAATAAATGCTCTTGTCAATAATATAGCTTCTTAATTTATTCTTAAATATGTTTGAATTTATATTTTTATTTCAGTAGGAAGGTTATTGTAAATTTTGGTATAGTTATATTTAATATGATATCCATAAAATGATGTTCTGTGATAAATGGCTGGAATTTTATTAGTTTTTCTTAGGTTCATGTTTGTGTGGTTGGTTTTTATATTGTAAAAATCTTCTGGGTTTTATTTTATATTGTAAAAATCTTCCATTGAATAAACGCTCTTGTCAATAATATAGCTTCTTAATTTCTTCTTAAATATGTTTGAATTTATATTTTTATTTCAGTAGGAAGGTTATTGTAAATTTTGGTATAGTTATATTTAATATGATATTCATAAAATGATGTTCTGTGATAAATGGCTAGAATTTTATTAGTTTTTCTTAGGTTCATGTTTGTGTGGTTGGTTTTTATTATATGAATTTTGAAATTTTTCCCCATAAAAACTAAAGTGTCGTATATATAGAAAGAATAAAAAGTAATCAATTGGTATTTTCTGAAGATTTCTCGACATGACTGGCCTCTTCTTAGTTTAAAAATAGCTCTGATTGCTGCTTTTTGTAATATAAATACGTTTTTGACATGAGAATTAGCCATTCCCCATATTGGCAGTCCATACCTTATTTGGGAAACAAAGCGAGAGTGATAAATTACAATGAGAATTGTGCAAAATTGCAATCTTCTTCTGATGAAAACAATTTTACATAGCTTCTTGCATAGAATCTCCACATGACTTTTAAAATTTAGATTTTCATCCAATGTTATTCCAAGAAAATTGATTGTACTGTTTTTTTTTTCTATTATTTGGTTTTCAACAATTATGTTCAATTTTTTATCTTCAGGAGTTATGCTGATATCTATAAATTTTGTTTTTTTGTGTTTATTGCCAGATTGTTATTCGAAAACCATTCTGTTAATTTATTAGATTCTTTAAAAGTTTCAATTTCCAAATCTTCTTTATATTCATTCGATAACGATAATGATGTGTCATCAGCAAAAAAAAAGAAATATTTGAAAATTTAGAATTTTTATTATAATTATTGATGTACTCAATAAATAGGATTGGGCCATGAACCAAGCCTTGAGGCACTCCTGAATGGATGGTGAGAGGTTTTGATCTAAAGTTCTGAATAACATTTTTTTCGTCTTGATAGGAATTTGAACAATTTGGGTTCCATCTGCCAAGTATGATTCAATCCAGCTTAAAGCGACTCCTCTTATGCCAATATTGAATAATTGTTGTATCAAAGTATCATGGAGCACGGTATCAAATGTTTTTTTTTTTTTTTTTCAGATCAATGAACAATGTAACTGCATGTCTTTTTAAAAGGGTCATTGGCTTTAAATATAGGAGTAACTATTCAATTTTTTTAATCAATGAAAATTTGCCACTTGCAAGAGATATATTTATCAAATATCATAGAGGTGATATAATTTCATTAAAACATCTCCTAATTAGTTTTGATGACATATTGTTAAATCCACAAGAATTTGAAGGTTTGAGACATCTTATTGTGTAAGATACTTCTTCTTTTGTAGTTGGTGCTAAGCAAAGGGATTCTCTAATACTTTTTGTTTCATATACGTTTTTTATCCTCTGGAGATATTCCGTTGTAGAATTAACTATATTAACAAAGTGCTCATTAAATTTTTCCGCTATTTTCACCGGATACGTGATCAAATCTCTTTCCCTGTTTCTTAATTCATAACTGTCTGGCTTAAACTCTTTTTTCACGTTTTTTTCATTAATGATGTCCCATATTTCTTTTGATTTGTTTTAGATGAGCAAATTCTCAATATATTAAAGATATCAAGTTAAACTACAAATTATTTTGGTTACTTAAAACAATAAATTATGATTATGATTTTACTTTTTAATATGTTAAAATAATAAAAACACAATTGTTATTTTTTGTGTTTAAGAGAGTTTTATTTAAGAGAACCCGATGGAAGTAGTTTTATAAGACGAGAGTAAGAAGTTAATATCTATTATATAAGGATATCCATTTTCAAAGGGCATACCTGCCCCTCTTACTGTAGGATGCAGATCACTATTTTTCAAGCTTTTCTTTTCCTTTAAAGTTCATCTAATAAAAAAAAAATTACTTTAGTTTAAAATATTCAAATTAAAATTAAAATTCAAATTATTTTATTTCCAATCAAATTATTACATTACTATGTCATATAAAGACATGGAAATTAGTCCCCACATAGGACGTCCTGTGTGTGGGGACGAGGCGTTGTTCAGTAACAAAATAACTTTAAACTAATTACAACAAGAGGAAAACATTTAAATCTAATCTTGCGAGGGGAATTAATTATAATTATAGAAACTAAAGTAACAATTCTTACAACAACAAAAAATAAATTATAAGTAAAACTGAGCTACATGTGGATGTTATAATTTTAAAGTACCTATCTTAAAGATATAAGTAGTGTCAAATTGTTGGTGCTGGCTCAGTTCAAGGTCACCTGAGGGATGACGTCATCGAGGTCAATGACCTCACCGATGACGTCATCGATGACGTCATCGATTGCGTCATCGATGACGTCATCACTAATGACGTCACACCCATGACGTCACAGAAATGACGTGCTGATGACGTCATCACCCCTTACGTCATCAAAATGACGTCACCGACGCCACTGAGGTCAAGGTCACGCCGAAACTTAAAATTTTTTGGCACTTTTGCCGTTTCTTGCACTACGCTCCGAGTTTCAGTCAGAGTCCCCGTGACCTTGACCACTTGGAGCGAATTTTCGACGAGAAACGGCAAAAGTGCCAAGTTAAACTCGAGTTTCTGACATGACCCTGCCTAAATGGGCAATCGGTTATCCCTCAGGTGACCTTGAACCAGCACAACACCAACAATTTGATATTACTGTGACCTTGAAAACCTAACAACGGAGCGCCGACACCGATGCGCACCCCACGACAGTCACCGAGCGACTGACCTCCAGGCTCCGCGTACTCTAGGTATATCGGCTTGAGAGACTAAGACTCCAAACTGTCAGGAATGGGAGTAACTAACTGAATTTTGCAAGGAAAAGTCATCTCATCCAACATTCTAAACAAATCTCCATCAGTAAAACTTACATTAGTCTGTTTGGTATAAAACTTAGGGTGTCCGCGCAACAGTTTGCGCCACTTAGCTAAAGTCGAAACCCTTTTAACTTTGACTGGTGGACAGTGAGCAACTAATAAAGTCTTAACACGGCTAAGCTTCTTACCTAAAGCGTCCCGCGACATGGCTTCCCCTCACAAAAGTCCGCGCAATACTGAGAGACTGCTTGTAGCGCATGAGTGAAGGGAAAAGAGGTGGGGGAAACAGCAGGAGTGGGGGAAGGTCACAGTGGTGGGGGAAGGTGAGGTTGTACGCTGGAGTATCGCATCACTTCACCATGAGCTGTCCTACAGTCAACACACTGTTCTCTTGGCCCGAGTTGGCACTAGAAGAAACATTCCTGTACAGCTTAGGCTGTGAGGGCCGAGGAAGTAAAGTCAAAGTGGAAGTTTTGTTTAACTCCAAGATAAAGAGTCTTCTAAATAAACTAATTGTATCCCTGCAATCCCCAATAACTTTAGAGAAATACTACTTTATAAAGCGACACCTCACTCTTTGGCAAAACGAATTGGAAATGGAAAAGATCACAGTAGAACTAATCTAACTTAAAATCTGGACTGGACACTCATGGTAATACTACGTGACGTGAAAACGCCACCCCAAACATTACAAGTTAGGTTAGTGAGGACCTCTGGTACGATAATTCGACGCCGGAGTTAAAGTGCGATGACCTTGAGTCAAAACACTGAAATACTACAAGTCGATATCGTCCCAGAGCACCTCTAGTACGATAATTCAACGCCGCAGTTAAAGTGTGATGACCTTGAGTCAAAACACAGAAATACTACAAGTCGATATCGTCCCAGAGTTAAAGTGCAGTGACCTTGGGGAAAATCAGAGAAAAAAATCCAAACCAAGTTTGTCCAGAGTCCAAATGTAATGACCTTGAGGCAAAAATCTGTAAAACACTTACAGGAACAGAGTAGAAAAGTAGCGATGCTTACCGCATGCAAGCCTGAGACATACTGGTTAAGCGCCGTCGCGTAGCTTAGGGACTCGAATATGGTGGGGGTATTGTCAACACTTAGAGTAGAAGTGTAGTGGGTGACCTTGAACCAGACTTAGAGTAGAAGTGTAGTCGGTGACCTTGAACCACCCCTGAGGGGTGGACCTCCCCCCCCCCCGACTCCACCTCCACCCCCCCCCCCACCTCCACCTCCACCCCCACCCCCACCCCCCCCACCTCCACCTCCACCCCCCCCCACCTCCACCTCCACCTCCACCTCCACCCCCCCCCCCCACCTCCACCTCCACCTCCACCTCCACCCCCCCCCACCTCCACCTCCACCCCCCCCCACCCCCACCCCCCCCATGGGGGTGGACCTCCACCCCAGGGGTGGACCTCCGCCCCATGCCGCCCCTTCGGGGGAGACCGGTGGGGATATAAGGCGGCCCGGCCACAGCCGGCTCGCAGTCCGCTCCCGAGCGTTGAACGTGAACGATCGGGACGGACCGCCATAGGCCTCACTAAACACTGAAAGGCGCCTTCACTGTTTAGCGAAGTCTACTCTAACTTTAAGACTTGTATTATTTTTAAGACATTGCGCTTGCGTTTGGGTATTAGGAATTGTTTTATATGTGAGTGTTTTACTTGTACCCCATGTCTCCTATGTGTCTTGTTTGTGTTTTATCCTGTGTGTCTTGTTTTGTCTTTTATGCCATATGTGTTTAATGTGTATATGCTTGTTCCAGCACTTACCATGTTGAGCTCAACCTATTTTGTAAGTGTGTGTTATATCTATCTAAAGTGTATACGCTTGTTTTAGCACTCCCCCTTGAGCCTTTTTCACAGCTCAAAGTAAATTGTAATGATAGGGACGGGAGTAGGCCCCCGTGTAAAATTATTTTTTACCAACGTTAGCATGGGTCCTCTCAGGCATGCAATATTGCGGCTGGGTTGGGAACCGGTCCGTTTGTACGCTGGCATGCAGACCACAGCTGTGGCCAATTTGCGGCGGCCTCTGCACTCGGACCGAGGGCGTAAGCCACTAGGGCTGTCCTCAACCTCTCTCAAAATTACGTAAATGAAACTTTGTTAGCTATTTGTGTTTTTTGTCCCCAAGGCCCCCGAACATTCGTGGTTCGCCATGGATGTACGGGGGCCGAAATTTTTTAATGTTTGTATGGCCTTGACCTAGTAACGACTTATACAAATTTAATGCATTGCTAAACTTAAATATTAAAGATAGGGAACGGGAGTAGGCCCCCGTGTAAAATCATTTTATACCAATGTTAGCATGGGTCCTCTCAGGCAGGCAATATTGCGGCTGGGTTGGGAACCGGTCCGTTTGTACGCTGGCATGCAGACCACAGCTGTGGCCAATTTGCGGCGGCCTCTGCACTCGGACCGAGGACGTAAGCCACTAGGGTTGTCCTCAACCTCTCTCAAAATTATGTAAATGACCTTTTTTAGCTTTTGAAAAAGTTATTTGTTAGCAATGCAGTAAATGTGTAAAAGTCTTGCGTGGTGAAGGACAGACAACATTGGAATGTTTGCTGTTGTCCATAGTTGAGTCTCTTTGGAGGCTACAGCGATGGCAACCTAAATGCCCCAGGTGGGGCTTTATTTTTTTAAAATTTTGCCGTGACCTTGACCTAAATACAGTAGTTTTCTAAATCCTTAATGGTTAGGTATTACTAACATACAAGTCTGCTGTTGTCCATAGTTGGGTCTCTTTGGAGGCTACAGCGATGGCAACCTAAATGCCCCAGGTGGGGCTTTATTTTTTAAAGTTATTTTGTGACCTTGACCTAATTATAGGAAAGACTGCTCCAGCATCCCCCCCCCAACCTCCACCCCACACCTCCACCCCACACCTCCACCCCACACCTCCACCCCACACCTCCACCCCACACCTCCACCCCACACCTCCACCCCACACCTCCACCCCACACCTCCACCCCACACCTCCACCCCCCCCAACCTCCACCCCACACCTCCACCCCACACCTCCACCCCACACCTCCACCCCACACTTCCACCCCACACCTCCACCCCACACCTCCACCCCCCCCCCAACCTCCACCCCACACCTCCACCCCACACCTCCACCCCACACCTCCACCCCACACCTCCACCCCACACCTCCACCCCACACCTCCACCCCACCCCCCCCCTACCCCTACCCCTACCTCTATACCCTAGGGTGGGGCTCACCCATGGTCGGTGGGGATATAAGGCGGCCGGGTTGCATGCACCTCTCATTGGACCACCAACACTCGTGTTGACCGGTGCTCCTGCTCTTTGCATCTTTATATTGCATCTTTATATTACATATTTTCACTTCACTTCTTCACTTTTAAAATGGGTTTGAACTGTTTGAAATTGAAGAATTACCCTCCAGCTTCTGCTTCTTCTGCTAACCCCACTTCGGCTGTCCAGTCTACTCCGCCTTCTTCGTCTGGGACCACTACAATGCAGTACTCGGTCCTGCGGCAAGCGCTGGCTGTAATCACGACTGTGACCAGCCTTCTGCCATCGATGCCAGCGCTAACCAATACAACTGCCGCTGGGACCAGCCGAGGATTGATTTGTTCTCCAGCTGTCTCCCTTTCCTCGGACTCCAACTCGGATGCTGCCGTTTTCCAGACGGAGGAGGACGACAAGAAGAAGAAGAAGACTTCAAAGCCGAAGTACACCCCATACTCCCGTTCACAAAAAATCCTTTCATACACCAAATCCCAATGCCCTCTACCTCTATCCCCTATCCCACCAACACCTGTTAAACCACCCCGTCGATCCATCTTTTCTCCTGATGCTCCCTATCCTACTATTGATATGACATCCAAATTTACCTTACCAACCATCGACCTAACACGTTCTCCTACCCCACCCAAAATTGTTTGCTCCCTTCCTCTTCACCGCGTAAAGCGTTCTACCCCTATTCCTTCTAGCCAGCCTAAACCGGACAAGTTCCAAAACACTCCAGTAAAGCGTCCAACACAAAAACGTAAGCGTGTTAAAGTCCCTGCTGGCAAGGGTAATAAATGCGATTACGTGTATATGTCAAAAGACTTTGGGGTTCTTTGCTGTCAGAAGTTTGCTGTTTTAGATGAAGACCGTTGCCAAACGCACTTGAACAAAAATATCAATCTTCCGAGAGTAAGACCCTACAGTCTTAACAACATTAGGTCTAAAACATCCCAACCCAGACATCCCTACAGTCCGCAACCACTTGATATTAGAAGACTTAAAGTGGATGAAAAATATTATTTTATTGTTCAAACTTATGGAGCTTTCGATGCCAAAGTAGAAATCATTGTAAAAGGTGATGGCAGCCTTCATACAATGAAAGTACCCGTTCGGATGGTACAAAGACAATTTTTCATCCATAAAAAAGGCTATCTAATACGAAGGGAAGGATGCCAATCTGTGTGGGAAATGGATTAGGATGTAGGCCTACCAAAAGAAATTCTAAATTGTTAGGTTGTGTTGGACGATATTTAAAAAACAAAAATTCTTCTTCCAAATTATTTTTTCCAAATTTAGTCCTAACCCTCTTAAAGTAAGGGAGAGGGGTATTATACAAGTCAACTAATAAAAAAAAAAAAAAAATACTTGACTTGTATAATACTTTAACCTGGCGGTGATGTAAAATCACTGGGACAATCTCAAACCGTGTCCTTGAGGGTAAAGACTAAGTGTTAATCTTTAACAAAAACCTCCAAACACTTGTGGTAAGCCACAAGTGTTTGGAGGTAAAAATTTTTCAAATTTTGAATGGCCTTGACCTATATTAACTATTCTGAAAAGTAAAGAGCTAACCTGGCAACCAAGGTTGTGTATCATGTGATACCCCCACTCTAACGTTTTGCTTAGCTTGTATGAGCTGTTCATTTTGCTTCAGTCTATTTCTGCACTTGATACTAAACATGGCACCGTTCTCCTACAAAGGTGGTAAATACAACTTAGATGAACACACTGCATGGGAACTTTTAAGCGGTTTGAGAAGGGATGTTGAGTTTTGGATAAGACTTGATAGGGCTATGTTTACTTTATGTGTTATAAACAGACAAACCTTAAACATTACACACTACACTAAAATTGAATACAAAAATATAGACGAACTGTTCTCCTGGGTGTTTGAAGTAAGCAAGTTTATTGAAGAGAATAAGATTGAGGCCAAACTTATAATAACCAGGTTTGATACCAGGGAAGGTTGACCTTGAGCAACCCCCACCACAAAAATGGGTATATATAGGAGTGGTAATCCACTGTCCTCTCATTCTGCTTTACACTGTTAAGCCGAACGCTTCGCACCATGTCTGGCAACGCTTCAGCTTCTTCTTCTAACTCCACCTCAGGTGTTGGGCCAATCCGATCGGGGCCTTCATCAAGGAGTCGTGTCCGGTTCTCCGGCTTTGGTCCTGTGAGGAAGGAGTTGCGAAGCAGCGGAGCCTCTCAACCAACCACGACGGATGCATCAACTCAGACTTCACCAAGCATCATCGAGTGGTACAACGAAGTCATAGAGCAAAGGGACAGAATGCTAGAGAATACTCGCAGTGAGCTACTTCATATCCGGAGTAAATGGGAAAAACTAATTAGGAAGTGTGAAAGCCTGTTGGACAGTGATGATAGTGAGGATGAGAGTGGATAGGTGTGTGGGGTAAAGACTTGGACTGGGACTTGTGTGTTTGTATGAATGTGTGCGTGAATGTGAAATACAGAGCGGGGGATAGATCACTCTGTGGCAATGGACTAACATGCCACTTAGTGATCTATCCCCCGTTCTGGTAATGTTTTCGGATGGCCTTGACCCACTTTACCAAGGTTAGCTAGTACCCCCACCACTGATAAGTGTATATATACGGGTATTGATGTGCAGTTTGGTTATTCTGCTTTGTATCGCTTAGCTGAATACCGCACTTCAACATGGCTTCCAACTGCAAAACTTCTCGGGCTTCTCCTTCAAGAAGGCGTGCTGCCAACGTCCTGCCTGCTACTCGTGGACCTGCTCGACCATTCCATAGCATAACTGTTGCTCGGGCAAATGCTTGCAAAGCTCCGATGCTACGGACCTTGCTGGAGGTGAGCCAAGACGGACAAGGCTTGCTCAGTCCTGGTCAACGGCAGGAGCAAGAAAGGCGTATGGCGTACTTCAGGCTGCAGGGTGTAGTTCCCAGCTTGAAGTTAGGCGATCCCAGAGTAGTAAGCATCAACGAGGCAGCAGACTACATATCACACCTTCACAGTGTTTTAGAAGTAAAGGATCAACAAATTGAAAACTTAAAAGAACAATTGAAACAATTTAACTTTAATCCGGTGGAGTTTGTAGAAACGGAGATGAGTGATAGTGACGATGAAGGTAGTGAATATATATTAGGTATGTAATGAAAAGACAGGGACATGTGTATGTGTGTGTATAGAATACAGAGCGGGGGATAGACTACTTTGCGGCAATGGACTAACATGCTGCTTAGTGGTCTATCCCCCGCTCAAAGGGTAGCATTGAATGACCTTGACCCACTTATAAGCAAGGACAACCGGTTAACTGGTATAAAAGAGGGGGTCTGTACATCTTAATTTCATTCTGCTTTGGACTTTCCAGTAGAACGCTAGAAAAATGAGTGGATCTCTTCTTGGTGCCAACTTGGACAGGTATACTGTGATGGTGCATTATGAAAACTGTAGAGACATGTTGACGGCTGTGTATGAGTGTTTGGTGAGAAGGATTTTTCAAGAAAACTGCGAATTTATGTTAGCGTGGAAAAGAAACTTGTTTGTTGATGGTCATGCTACAATGCAAAGCATGAACCACCTCCATGTATTAAAGGTAGGACATCATAATTTGGACGAACTGGACGATATGTTTAGGGAGCTGGAGTGTTTGATACATCAGGAATGTAAACCTTGTGAAATTGAAATTTTTAAATTGGATATGGAATTAGAATGAAATGTGTTAAACAGGACTCGAACTTGGACTTGATGGAGGTTGTGTAGAACAGAGCGGGGGATAGATCACTTTGCGGCAATGGACTAGCATGCTGCTTAGTGGTCTATCCCCCGCTCAAAGGGTATTTTTACGTGACCTTGACCCACATAAATTGTATAGTTGGTGGGGGTATAAAAAGGGCAAACCAATTGGATAGATACACCACTTTCATACCATGGCTCCACTTGACAACACCGTGTTCCATCGCGACAGAATTCTTTCAATTCTGGAGGTAATACCTGTAGAAGTTATAGAAGCAGAGGACCAACTACCTGCGGTTGATCAGGAAGAGGAGGAGGAAGAAATAATGGATATTGAAACGGACTCTGACGAAGCTGGTTCAACGGACAATGAAGTGGACTTGCACGCCTACGAAACATTAGAGTCATCATCTGAGTCGGAAATGGAATTCCAATTGGAAATTGAAGAAGAAGAAGAAGAACAAGACACTCCTCATCGTCCAATGGATAGGATGTTAGTTGCCAGAAGAATTATGTATTGTCATCGCTGCCTATTCCGTGATGAGGATGATTCCGACTCTGATGGTGATTTCACCTTTGTAAAAGCTTAAACAAAAAGTTAAAAAAAAAGAATGTGAGCGGGGGATAGAGCCACTTTGTAGTAAATGATGCTGCTTAGTGCTCTATCCCCCGCTCAAAATAATAATTCCAAATGGCCTTGACCTATATAAATTTTGCTCAAACAGACGTCTTTAAAAAAACTTGTACAAATTATTGAATCTAGACCAAATATCATCATTTTATCAAGTCTACTGATAAATTTATTACAAACGGTTGTGTAAAGGCTAAATTTAGCACATGATTGATAACCTGTTTTATATGACGTCACTTTCCCCACCTATCTGCCTCGGATATAAAGGGTCCCGGTCGAGCGCGCTGCTCATTATTGCGTGGACATTCACAGAGTGTGCATTCAAAGCCAAACTGTTTGAAATGGCTCTTTGCGACATTTGTGGGGAAATCTTTCAAGACGAAGATCTTTTCACCCTACACAGAGAATTACATGAAGACGAAGATAGAAAAGAAGATATTACCATGGATGAAATAGACTTAGACTCAATTGACCGGTTTTTGGAAGAGCACCAGAAGCAGACGAACTACTGGGACAGCTATCTACAGCAAATGCAAAGAAGAAGACCTAGTGTGATACAATTTGCTGGTGCTGGACCATCTACTGCTACAAGACCTATTGAAGAAGAGGACACCGAAGAAGAGGACACCGAAGAAGAGGATATGGGAGAAGAAGAACTGGAAGATGTAAGACAACTGCACACCACGGCCTTGCCAGGACGAGTTGTAACACATTTCAAAATTAATAACGTTCAATTGGAATTGGAAACATTCATAACCCAGGCTAAGGAACTTGTTGGTCAAACGTTGAGGGAAGAATTACAAAGGCTAAATTTTATTAAATTTGGAATGGTGTTAGAGGCTATGTTTAACAATACTGATGGTGAAACAGCATTGAGAGCATTCATTACCAAAAATCGAACCCTTACCTTCACCTCCGACATTGATGATATTATTGAAGAATGCTTGGAGGAACTTATAACGAAACTCCAAGAACATGAAGGAAGAGGATCTGGATGGACTTTGTCATCAATCGAAGGTATGGATGTTAGGGTTCATAAACATGGATATGGTTTAAGAGGGTAGTAGTTTTATCCCTCTACCAAAGAAAATCCAAAACACTAACTCGTGTAGAAATGTTCAAAATGAGGGTAATGAATGTTTCAAGTATGCAATGCTAACCAAGTATGTTAAAAACAATCCTTGTAGAGTTGGTAGAGAATAATACTACGAAAATGAACACCGCTACAACTTTCAAGGTCTTACTTACCCAGTTACTTTAAAAGATATTGACAAATTTGAAAAGAAAAATCCTGGCGTTTCAGTCAATGTTTTTGGTCTGGATGATTCCAACAACGTTTATCCTTTGCGGGTAGTAAAGGTGGAGCAAAGAAACCACACGGATTTGCTATTGATAACTAAGGGTGAAATTTCCCATTATGTATGGATAAAAGACTTTGAAGCGTTAGTTGTAAAACAATTGACCAAAAGAGTAAATAGGATTACAGTTTGCAAGAGATGTTTCTGCTTTTCTTGGAAAGATTCAAGACGTGGAGGATTGGACTGGTTATTGGAACATAAAAGACTTTGCAACGAGAACTATGAAGTAAAGATAAGTCTTCCACCGCCTACCCGAGCTTCAATACAATTTAACAAGACAGTTCACCAATACCGAATTCCACTAGTGGTCTACGCAGATTTTGAATCAACGTTAGTACCACAGGAGCTGCCGGACGGCGAAGTGACTAGAAGAACAAAATATCAGTTTGCATCAGCCCAACAGTTTTTGTTTACTAGTTAAATCAACCTTGTCTGAAAACCAATTGCAAGACTATGGTTTAACATCCACTCCAATACTCTACCGTGGTGAAGAAGCCGCTAAGTATTTTGTAGACCAACTGTACGATATTGCTGGAAAGGTTCAACGCTTGTTCGGTAATATTGTACCTATGGAACCTTTAAACCAAAATCAACAAGAAGAATACAACTTAGCGACAAGATGCTATTTATGCAAGAAGATGTTCAGTGAAGAAAATCCAAAAGTAAGAGATCACGATCACCTGACAGGGTTATACAGAGGAGCTGCTTGTAATTCATGCAATATAAATTACAAACTGCCAAACTTTATTCCTGTCGTTTTACACAATCTTAGCGGCTACGACTCCCACTTTATTATTCCAGAGTTAGGAAGAGATGATGGTAAAATTGATGTTCTTGCTACAACATTGGAAAAGTACATCAGCTTTTCAAAAACAGTAGGTAAAATTAAACTTCGCTTCGTAGACTCTTACAGATTTATGCCATCTAGTTTAGCCAAATTGTCAGGGAACCTAAGAAGAGAAGACTTAAAAGAAACCAGCAAAATTGTATCTGAGGATAAATTGGACCTAGTATTACGGAAAGGAGTTTTCCCCTATGATTATATAACATCTACAGAAAAGTTTGAAGAAACCAGTCTGCCACCGATTGAAGCCTTCAACAGTAAATTAAACGAAAGTGAAATCTCCGTTGAAGACTACAATCATGCTTGTAATGTTTGGAACCAACTAAACATTCAAACCTTAGGGGAATATTCCGACTTTTATATAAAATTGGACGTAACTCTGCTGTGCGATGTGATGGAAGAATTTCGAAACACCTGCTTCTCCGCCTATGGACTGGACCCTCTACACTCGTACACATCTCCAGGATTAGCATGGCAAGCTATGCTAAAGTCAACCAACTGTCGATTGGAACTTCTAACAGATATTGATATGGTGCTCATGATGGAATCTGGTGTACGGGGCGGTTTGACACAAGCTGTAACACGTCATGTCAAAGCCAACAACAAGTACATCTCCGGCTTCGACGAGCAACAACCATCGGTCTACCTTGGCTACTTTGACGCAAACAACCTTTATGGTTGGGCAATGTCAAATCCGCTTCCCTACGCTGACTTCAAATGGATCGACCCGCCACCATCGGAGACATCTCACAGATTCCAAAGGATGGTCCAAAAGGCTATATTTTGGACTGTGATTTTGAATACCCGGAGCACCTTCATGACCATCACTACGACTTACCTCTCCTAGCCAAGACTGAAGTTTCACCGACAGGAAGATGGCCAAAATTGATGATGACCTTGGAGAATAAAGATCGGTATGTGGCTCACTACTGGGTAGTTCAACAGGCTCTTGAATTGGGTCTACGTATAGTGAGAATTCATAGAGCAATTGAATTCACCCAGTCTTGTTGGTTGAAACCATATATTGATTCCAACACTACAAGAAGAGCTGCAGCGACAACAGCATTTGAAAAGGACTTCTATAAATTAATGAACAACGCCATCTTTGGAAAAACCTTGGAGAACAAAAGAAAACACAAAAATGTAAAATTAGTAAGTGATCCTAGGAAATTGGAAAAATTAGTGCAAAAACCAAATTTTGGAACATCCATGATTATAAACGAAAATCTAGTCGCTGTCAGTATGAAGAAAACAACAATAGTCATGGACCGTCCGTTATACATAGGTATGTCGATTTTGGACATCAGTAAAACCCTGATGTATGATTTCCATTATAACAAAATGGTTAAACACTACGGAAGGGAAAACATTGGAGTCGCATACATGGATACGGACGCGTTTATCTACTGGATAAAAACTTTGGACATGTATGAAGACCTAAGGACTTTTCCATACAAAGAAGATTTCGACTTTTCTGACTATCCGAAGAACCATCAAAATTTTAATGAAAGAAATAAAAAAGTAATTGGAAAATTCAAAGATGAAGCAAATGGAATGCCTTTAGAAGAAATAGTGGCGCTGATGGCGAAATTGTATTCATTTAAGATGTACCACGAGAACAACACACCGACAGTCAAGAAAGCAAAAGGAGTGAAGACATCTTATTTGAAAAAACACGTGACATTTGACCACTACAAGACTTGTTTGTTTGAAGATACTACGATATCAGCAACATTCAACAATATCTGAAGCTTCAAGCATCAAGTCTACAGTGTCACCGAAATTAAAAAAGCACTGTCAGCCCGGGATGATAAAAGACATATTATGCCCGACAAAATCCACACTCTTCCTTTCGGCCATTACTCTTTAAACCCTCTCAACTAGTAACCTATTCTTTGTCCTTCTACAACTTCGACCTTATTCCTTTCTCCTTCCGTAAAAAAATGGGGAACACGGCAAGTCCAACGCCGTGTTCCCCATTTTTTTACACAAATTTGGATGACCTTGACCCATATAAATGATGTGAATATTTAAAACAACATTCATTGTGATTATACATGTGGCACAACAAACATTGAAACTTGCAATATGAAGGACTTGAAGCAACAAATTGTCAACGAACTTCATAAACCTGCAAGAAGAAAGTTTCCACGAAGAAATACGGTGATAAAAGGAATTAATGATTTATATCAAGCGGATTTAATCGAAATGATTCCTTATAGCAAACAAAATAAAGGATATAAATACATATTGAGTGTTATTAACTGTTTTTCAAAAATGGCAGATGCTTTACCACTAAAAGATAAAAGTGGCAAAAGTGTTACAAAAGCAATGGAAACAGCTATACAAAGAGACAAACATACCATTAAACATTTACAAACGGATGATGGAAAAGAATATTTTAATAAGGAATTTGCAAATTTAATGAAAAAACACAATATAAACCATTACTCAACCAATTCAGAGGTAAAAGCCTCAATAATTGAAAGATTCAACAGAACTTTAAAAAGTGCAATGTATAAAATGTTTTCCAACAGAGGATCGCACATATGGATTGATATGTTACCAAAACTTATAAACGATTATAATAACAAATTTCATAGGACTATCGGAATGAAACCAAACCAAGTAACTAGTAAAAATGAAAACCTTGTATTAAAACGTATAAAAATGAATACCAAACCAAAAGTTGAAAAACTAAAGCCTAAAACATTTAATGTGGGTGATAAAGTGCGAATAAGTAAATATAAAGGTGTATTCAGTAAAAGATATCTGCCAAATTGGACCAATGAGGTTTTTACTGTATTCAAAGTACAACCTACAGTACCCGAGACATATATTTTAAAAGATAATAAAGACAATTGCTTGAAGGAGGGTTTTATGGACATGAAATGTTAAAATCAACAGTAGGCGATGTATATTTAGTTGAAAAGGTGTTGCAACGGAAAAAAGATAAGGTTAAAGTACGATGGTTAGGATTTAATAAGACGGAAGATTCTTGGATACCTAAAAAGGATTTGATATAACGATAGAGAATCACTTTAGGTTGAACCATTACAAAGGATGGAGATAATACCACAAAAGGAGAGTTTTACTATTAATAATATAGATGAACTCACAGTGGATAATTCAGAATTTAATAGTGGGAAACATGGCAATTTGTTACCAAACACCGTGCGCTGTCTGGTTACCGGGACCTTCCAACTGTGGAAAAACTAATGTAGTATTCAATTTAATTACAAACCCTAAAGGATTACGTTTTAATAATCTATATGTATTTTCAAAATCACTACAACAACCAAAATATCAATTATTGGAAAAGATACTAAATAATGTGCCTGAAGTTAAATACTTAAAATTTAATGCAAGCGAGAGTGTCATGCAACCACAAGAAGCTAAACCATTCTCTGTGTTCATATTTGACGATGTATCTTGTGAAAACCAAAACACAATAAGGAATTACTTCGCTATGGGTCGACATAACAACATAGATAGCATTTATATTGGCCAAACTTACAGCAAAATACCAAAACAACTCATTAGAGACAATGCAAACATGTTAATTGTATTTAAACAGGACGAAACCAACCTAAAACATATATATTTTGATCATGTAAATGCGGATATGACATTTGAACGATTTAAAGAGTTATGTGGAAAGGCTTGGGCTGAAAAGTATGGGTTCCTAACAATTATGAAGGAACAACCGCTAAACAATGGTCGATACAGGATAGGATTTGATAAATTTATATTAATACATTGAACATGGTATAAAACATTCATTGTTGTACAACACGTCTTGCTACAAACATGGTTAACCAAGAAAAATTAGTAAAAGAAATAAAATCACTTAGTGATTCTATTCGGGCTAAAAACAGAGCGTTAAAACTAGGTATTAGCGAGAGGGAGAAATTCCTTGAATCTACTTTTAAACCTATTACTGAACCTTTAAAACAATTAAACAAAAAATTCGCTAAACCTGTATTGGAAGGAGATGCGATTGCACCTATCACAAAGTTTGAAAGAGAAAGTGTAAATATGAAGGTTTTAGTGATGAAGACCCGGAATCCTCTACATATAGTGGCTTTACCGGAGCAGAATCTGAAAGAGAGCTAGAATCACCAGGTTATAGTGAAAGGGGACCTGAAGAAGCACCAACTGCTAGTGAAGAGGAAAAAAGAGAAGAGGCAAGAGAAGGACCGTCAAACATAAGCTTGTTGGTTGAAAACATTCATAACAAAGGACCTTTAGGAAGGAAATACATGGTAAAAATGTTACTCGGAACAATTCCTAATAAGAATTACCATAGTTATGGAGCGAGATTAACAGAAGATGGTTTAATGATAGGTAATAGCCCGTTAAACGTTGACGAACATGATAATATTGTTATTGGTGATCAAAGGTATAAGGGCACAAAAGGGTTATTTGAATTATTATTTGAAAATAAGCCTTCAGTATCGTTAGTGAAAGAAAAAGACATGGAAGCATATAAAAAGATTTTGGAACAGACAAATGCATATAGGAGAAAGTATTTACCTGACCAGCCTCCTTTTAGATCTAAGTCTTTAAGATATAAAGCATTTGTATCCAAGTTAATACCAACTAGAAGACAAACAATGCCGTTAACACAAAGAAAACCTGTAAAACGAAGATTTATGGCATCCACTTTGGATGTAAATGCTCAGGAACGAAGAAAAAGAAGTAAGTCCGTTACGGGTACAGGTTTAATGAAGAAATTATATAACACAAATGTGATTTATTACAATAATATCAATAAATTGGTGGATAGAATGAAACTAATACATGAAGCTAAAGAAGCGGGTCATACTGGATTGGAAAACGAATGGGTGGCTTTAGTGGATGAACTCCGAAACCGTGGGGTAATCTCATAAAAATGCGTTACTTCCTAGAGTACTATTCAGTTGCACCATGAGTGTCGACAAGTTCGGACGTTACTCCTCGGATGGATTATATTACGCGAATAGTTTAAAAAGAAGTGCTGGTTTACCACAGACACCTGAAGGAGATTATGATATTAGTAATAAAAGGTTAAAAAACATAAAAGATCCTTCGGATGAAAACGATGCAATAAACTTAAAAATATTAAAGGAAAAGATATCGCCAACATTAAAACTACAAAATAACACATATGACGCAGAAGATCATAGAATTATCAACGTTGGTAAACCAAATCAAAACGGTGATGCGATAAACAAAGGTTATTTGTCATCTGAATTAAAAAATACGTTAAAATTCAATGGGAAAACGTATAGTGCCAACAATAAACGTATATCCAACGTAGATGACCCTAAAGATGCAAAAGACAGCGTAAATAGACGCTATTTACATTCCTTGATACCTGAAAAGACAAAAGATGGATTTTCTTTTTATAAATTTGTTATTAATGATATAGGTTATCCAAAAACTGAAAACGACGCTGTAAAGCTAAAATATATTAAAGATCATTGTATCATACGTGATGTAGGGGTTATAGATTGTTTTAATAATTGTTTAGCAAATGTTGAAGATGGTTCGGCGCCATCAGATGGTGCAACAGTGGGTCAAATGAAAGAGACTTTAAAACAAGAGACATCTGGATTTGTAAAACAAGACCAAGTGGTATCACGGCAGGGGGATGTGTTTGTACAAGGAAATGAAAAGTTTACATTACTTGAAGAAAAGAATAAAGTTATTGATGGATATGTATTAAGGAATAATGTTTGGGATGGTAAAGGAAAACAAATGATACATATAGCTCCCGCGACATTGCCTGGTAATGTTGTTACTTTTGAACAGATAATACAATTAGAGCCAACTGGACATAGATGGTGGAATTGCAATAACAAACGATTAACAAGAGTTGCAGACCCTGATTATGTAGATGACGCTGTAACTGTTAATTTTCTTGTTAAAGTGATAGGTAATATAATGTTTGATATGCATAATTATATTGCAAGCGGACAATATAATCGTGTTGATGAAAAAATGAGAAATTCATGGATAAAACAAGACATCCTTTATAAGTATTTCTTTAATAAAACACCACAACCTTAAGGATCCACATTTTAGGGTCCTTTTAGTATTTAATTGATCAAAAGCATAAATAAAGTCATTTATGTTTAACTTGTCGTAGAGGTAACACATACGTTGCGAAATTCAATAATAAAAGTGCATTATGACATTTCAATATATCAGTCCATATCGAGACACTGTAAGGAAAGGAGGTGGGATCACGTCCACAGCGGTTTCTCTATTAAGTAAAGCCTTAAATCGAATTCCAGTAGGATCCATAGTAAATAGAGCAATAGACGCATTACCATACGAATTTCATATACCAGGAGGTTATCAGTATTGCGGACCAGGAACTAAATTGAAAAAACGACTGGAAAGAGGCGATCCAGGCATAAATAAGTTAGATCAGGCTTGTAAAGAACACGATATCGCATATTCCACGTTTGCCGATTCAAAAAATAGATCGATAGCAGACAGAAAGCTTGCGGACATAGCTTGGCAACGAGTAAAATCAAGTGACGCTAGCATAGCAGAAAAAGCAGCAGCTTTAGCAGTAACAGCAGGTATGAAGGCTAAAACAGCAGTAGGAGGTGGAAGAAGGAGGAGAAGGAGAGTAAAAAGGAGGTCAACCACAAGAAAACATGGAGGAAATATAAAAAGAAGACGGCGATCTACAAGAAAAGGCAAGAAGAAGCCCACCGTGTGGTCAATGGTAAAAAACGGGGCAGGACTTTACCTAAGACCTTATCGTGCATATTAAATGAAAGAAATCAATTGGTCATACCACATAAAGCATTAACCAATGTTGAATTATTTAAATATATTTCCTGTTTAAAAATACCATTTTTCCGCGGTGTATTCATGAAAGACAGTTTACCAAAGAAAATGTGGCAAAATGAGACTGGAATTGTAAATTTGGATAATACTGAAGGGCCTGGCACCCATTGGGTTTGTTATAAGAAACTAAATAACAATGTATATTATTTTGATAGTTTCGGTAATTTGCCACCACCAAAAGAACTTCAAAATTACTTTAAATCTGCTAAAAACATATATTATAACTATAAAAGAGAACAACCTGATAATACTTCAATATGCGGCCATTTATGTTTGGAATTTTTAGCTAAAAGTATCAGTCACTATTGAGATGTCTTCCTATACGGTATCATTAACAGGAAAATCGTCCACTTTACGAAGTATCCTTTTTCCAGCGTTACGCTTGCAAAAAGGAAGGTTTTGGGAAGCGGCACTATTGGATTTTACAACTTACAACTCTATTCCCAATGTTACGGAAGGTAAAAATAACGTATTGCATTATTATAAGGGAAAAGATGCCAGTGGGAAATTTACAGACTTACAAGAGTGTAGGTTACCCACAGGTTCTTATGAAATCGATCACATAAATGAATTTTTGCAAACTAAAATGGGAAAAGACAATATAACATTAAAAGGTAATAATAATACGATGAAAGCTGAAATTACTTCCAAATATTATATAGATTTTACTCAACCACACTCAATTGGTGATTTATTAGGATTTTCCAACGATCAGCCCGTTTTAGAACCAGATGTAACACATTCCGGTAAGAAAACAGTAACAATATTAAAAGTCAATAGTATAGACATAACTTGCAACATTACACAAGGAGCTTACAGGGATGGGGCTAACACACATATCATACATACATTTTACCCAAGTGTACCACCTGGATTTAAAATGTTGAAAAGCCACAAAACCTGGTATATCTACCGTTGAACACCACTTTCATTTCAGACATCGTGTTGAGCGTATTGGATCAAGACGGTAACTTGGTAGACTTCAGAGAAGAGCCTATTACGATTAGATTACATTTAAAATCGACACTTTAATACAAAACCATGGGTTTAACATTTAAAAGCGAACAACCTACGGGAAACCGCATTAGTAGCTCTTTAGCTGTGGAGGAGTTAACACGCGAGAACATTCGTTTCTTAGAGAGAGTTGGATTAAAATTAACCGATTATGGATATACTGGATATAGCGCAGGGTCCAACATTCGACGAAACCCTATGGGAAAAAGAATATCACACCCACAACCCTTACACTTCATCGAAATTAAACAATAACGATGAAATTCGTATTCCCATACAACATCAAGACATTTACACACTACCATGTGAAAGTTACTTGTATATTGAAGGAAAAGTTACTAAAAAGGACGGTACTACTACTGGTACAACAGTTCCATTTATAAATAATCCTATGGCTTTCCTTTTTGATGAAATTAGATATGAAATATCAGGTGTAACAGTTGATTCTACTAAAAAAGTAGGTATTACAACAACTTTAAAAGGGATAACATCTATATCACCTAATGAAACCAATTTACTTCAACCTGCCGGATGGGTTTTACCTGAACATGATACAATCACTCCAAATACAAATGAATATTTTGATTTTCATATCCCATTACGTTTGTTGCTTGGATTTGCTGAAGACTATAGAAAAATAATATTAAATGTTAAACAAGAATTAGTTTTATTG
Source organism: Neoaliturus tenellus (assembly GCA_030545055.2). Lineage (NCBI taxonomy): Eukaryota > Metazoa > Arthropoda > Insecta > Hemiptera > Cicadellidae > Neoaliturus > Neoaliturus tenellus. Next base: position 150,182,720 of record CM061532.1, on the reverse strand, counting down.
AGATCTTCTAACGATAAAGACATTATTAAAGCTCCAGATGGTACAACAGATGCAAACTTAGAATGGAAATTAACATTAGACAAAATTGTATGGAGAGTTCCACATGTTAAATTAGCTGACGAGCATAGAATGCTACTATTAAGGAAGTTAAAGGCTGATCGTGATATTGTAATTCCTTTTAGAAGTTGGGAATTCCATGAACATCCAAGCTTGCCAGCTACGGATCGTCACACTTGGACTGTTAAAACATCTAATTACGTAGAACGAGCCAGGTATATTATATTTGGTTTACAAACAGGTAGGAGGGACAGCATCACAAAACATGCAGGCAAGTTTGATCATTGCAACTTAAAAAACATTAAAGTTTATTTGAATTCACAATTTTTCCCCTATGACAATTTGAATGTGTCATTCGCTAATAAAAAGTACAGTATATTATACGATATGTATGCGAGATTCCAAAATTCATATTACGGTAAAACAAATACACCTTTACTATCACCAGAAGAATACTTAGATGGTTACACAATAGTTGTAATTGATTGTTCTAAACAAAATGAATCAGTAAAATCATCAAGTGTTGACATAAAGATTGAAATGGAGTTTACTGCAACTATACCTGCAAATACAACTGCATACTGTTTAATTCTACATGATAAAATTGTAACATACACACCTTTAACTGGAATTGTTAAGAATGTACTGTAAAAACCGGTTTTGTTTCATTCCGCGAGTATAAAAGCAGAGCGTACAGGCCGCTCCTCATCAGTTTGTTGCCTACTGTTGTATGGGTAGCATCGTATTCAATATGGCTTCTCCTAGTGGTACACCTGAAAATGTGGTAGATATTGAGAAGGAGATATCTGAGTTTTTAGATCCTCAAGGTCACCAGGAAGGAGGTGAACAAAACGTTTGCGGACAACTTCACGCCAGTAATAATGTTGAAGAAAAAGGTAAAAGAAGAAAGAATATACAAAAGAGAAAAAGGGATATTGAAGATAATATTTCTCCAAACATATTGAGTGAGGTATTTTTGCGAATATTTTACCCAATCTCTTCCAGTTTGGACAAAAGTGTTTTAATCGGTGTTATGAAATCGACAGATTATTCCCCTACTGTAATTTTAACTCATGGACCCTAAATGATTTTGTTTACGGACAGTGCTTGGGAATCGTTTATGAAACACTTGCATCTGCTAGAATGCTATTTAAGTAGTAACATGTTTGGAAGAAAGACAAGAGTAGGACTTTTGGATTCAAATGTGGAAATCGATATTATTAAGCATCGTGGTGATCATCAGCTGCGGTTTAGAGACACAACAAGACATGATAACAAAATTCAACTTAATCGAGAGGAGTTTTTCATTTTAACTTGTGCTACTGAACCAATAACAAGATATTTGAGACAACTGGTGTTTTCAAGTTCGATTATTAAAGATTATCTGGAAGACACTTTGGACAAACAACCGGACGCACCTATATTATACGGACCTGTGGATACTTCTATATTTAATAGAGTTCCTCATGAAGTACAGATGTGGAGACAATTGGAAAAGTACGCTCAACTACATAAGAAATCAGTAAAACAGGAAGAAGAGGAAGATGGAGGAGAAGAATCAAGTGTTAGTGATGAAAATGAAAACAAGGAAAATATAAAGATGGAAACTTAAATGACAATGGTTAGTTTTTAAAACAATAACCAACATTTTGTGGGGTTAGGCCTATTGGGGACGGTGCCCACGTTAAATATACACCAACGCGTCAACAACTGTACGGCCTGGTATAAAGTAGTACCTACCGTGGTGTGGAAATCAGTTGACCTCCTGACTTCGTAATGAGCAGACGTGTGACCTTCAAAATGGACAAGGGAGAAGAAGAACAAGTAAAGTCCAAGCCTGGTATTATTGAGTTTCAAGCGTTTCGTGGTAATGATGATAGATTCATTATAAAAGAACTTGTGTTTTTGCTGCACGGGTAGCAATTCTACAGAGTTGACCATCCACATCGCTGACAAGCAGCAGTGTTAGATTTAAGTTTTAATGTTGTACATATGTTGTTGTTGTAATGTTTTATAAATAAACGAATCATAAAAGACAAAAAAAATAACAAAAAACAAAAAATGCAACATATCAATATGTGACAAACTTCACGTATTGATATGTTGCATTTTTTTTAAACTTCGCGGGTGACCTTGACATTTGACCTTTGCATTTCACAACTACCCCCACTACCGTAATTACCCCCACTACCGCACTAGGATTCAAACCTGCTTGAATGCGAAAAACGGTCATTCTGTTGCCAACTAGCAAACGATGAGCACCTTGTACGAGCTTTGCTTACAACGAGTTATAACTGACGCATCTTTATTCCAGACGGCTTTACGAGATAATATCCCTATAACAGTAAAACAGGATATCGAAGAGTACAAGAAAGATAATAGAGGGTATTCGGGATACTCCTGGTATAGGTTCCAAGACGGGGAAAAGTTTTGTAGGCCTTGTGGCAATGCTGCCGTCAGAGACCTTCGACGGTTCGTACAGGAAGGTGGTAGAAAACAGTTCGGATTTCTAGCACCGATGTTTAGATTTGAAAACTACAAGGACACCTGTGCTATTTGTTCCATCCCACTGTATCAATGGAAAAAGTTTAGAAGTGTTTAATTGGATCTTCCATACCCCCCACCACCATTACCCCCACCACTTTTTCATGTACCTCTAAACGCTGTGCCTCGGCTTCATTTCTACTCCAGCAGCCGACCTAGCAACATCAGGATGTCTCTGAACGTCAGTTGCGCAAGTTACGAGGAGGTGAGCATCAAGACTCAGCAGGAGCTAAACGACTTGTACAAGGAGTTGCAGCTCATGGTGGCACAAGGCTACCGTATAAACGTGCAAGTTTACGCTTGCAACATACGGAACACCCGGCAGTCAAAAGAAGAGCCTGGACACTCCTCCACGGCTTCCTCACCGGCGTCGATGAAGACCGAGCCAGACAACTTGGACTACTTCAGCTGACTAGCAGTTGTCTTCCTTGTTCTTACAATAATAGAATATGTATATTTTTTCATTATATTAAAGAAGTAAAAGAGCAAAAACACCTATCTTGTTACTGACATATAAGCTCAGTAACAAGATAGGTTTTTTTAAAACACAATTTGGATGACCTTGAAACTTCCCCCTCCACTGCTTTGCTACCCCCACCACTTGACTATTGATGTACATGGCACATCACAATTGGAAACCTCATTCCATCTTCAACAGCCAAACCGACAACATCAACAATGGCAAACCTACCAACGGATAAAACATGTCCTCATGTTTGCTGTGACTTCGTCCACGAGTTGGAGAAGAGGATGCAGGAGAGGGCGATACGAAGAAAGCAGATACACTCAGAAAATATCATGATAGTCAACGGTTATCTTTTATTGTTCGGCCTTATTATGGTTGTACTTTTCATACTGTATGGCATAGTCACATGTGTCGGCAAGGTTGCAGAAGAAAACGCTCGCCACCATCAATTGGAAAGTTTCAATGTTACTTTGTAGGTTTTCCTTTTTTTTTAAACTTCGTTTGGATTACCTTGAAAATACCCCCACTACTCCACCAAGCCCCCCACCACTTCGCCATGTTCCTGCATGAGCATCACATCAACCGTCATTCCTTGTCCGACAAGCAACCATGGCAGACAACACCATCAGCCAAGCTGACTCAACTACTGATGTTGAAACAAGTACAGGTTGGACACTTTCCATCGACAGTGTTCACTATTTGGAAACCATTTGTGAACGGTTGAAAGAAATACTGCGGGACAACCCTGGGATGATAATTCAAATGAATTTACAATATGATTGGTCCCAAGTTAGAATGCAAGGGGATAACAACAACGGTCAACACTCTCCACAATATTCGCCCATGTCCCCGATCTACCCTTATGGCGAGTCTGACGTCGATGAAGATGAGGCTAATGAGGATGTGGGGGACAACGAGGCTGAAGAGGAGTAACCTTCATTCCTTTTTTTAAAACCCAAATTGGATGACCTTGAGAATTCCCCCTCCACTATTTCCTTTTTTTTAAAACCCAAATTAAATGACCTTGAGAATACCCCCTCTACTTTTCAATACTATTACCACGGTCTGTAGCTCACCTCATTCCTTGCTTAGCTATCATGGCGGACAGCACTCTTTCTCAAGTTGACTCAACTACGGATGAAGAATGGCCATTTTCTTGGAATGTTCATCTGCAAGATTCAGCAGAAGTGGATATGTTGCATGAAAAATTGGTATATGTTTTAAACGAAAACCCTAACATTGAATGTAGGATGACTATGGATTTCGATGCAACAGGGGTCCACACTCAACCTTCCACTTCCAGCCAGCTTGAGCCTCAGCTTCAACCAAGGGATTTTACACATCTTTACACTCCAATACGGCCGGAGGATGTGGTTATTAGCGAGGCTGATTCAACTACAAGTTATATTGAGCCAACAAATTGGAAGCTTATTGTTGACACCTTACACAAGGTTGACTTAGTATGTGATAAATTAAAGGAGTTGATGATGCAAGATCCAGGTCTTCGTTTTAAAATTGATATGTTTTTCATCTGGGGAGCACCTGCGCGGGGCTCTTCGTCTGACAGCTCTCCAAGTACAACGGACGAGGAGGAGGAGGAGGATGACTAGTCATCTTTTTTAAAACTCCGTTTGAATGGCCTTGACCTTTCCCCCTCCACTGAGTTTATTTAAGGTGGACTCTCAATGACTGCAGCATCATTTCATCGCGCACCTTCACCACAGCAACATGGAGAGTCAACTCAACTACTGTTGCGAACAGAAATGTTTTTCATGGCCGAATGACATTGATGTGGTGGATGGCCTGGCGTGTAGAAAATGTGAAGCTTTTGGTCAGTGCATGTGCAAGTGCAAGTCTTGGAAGAAGCCCAAACCAGAGTTGAAGACATTCCATGTGTACCAGATGAGAGGGCATAAGTACACTTGTTGCCCTGAACGTTGCATGGAATTCACACTAAGACAGCTAACTGGCTGCAAAATGTGCAACAATCATTTTGCAGGTTTTTGCAAACATTATTTAGAAGCGTGTCAGTACAGATCAACTTGGCATACAGAAGCACTCACTATCAATGAAATCGCTATAGACTCACAAGAGTAGTCTTTCTACTCTTTAACTTTTTTTAAAACTCCATTTGGATGACCTTGACCTTTCCCCCTCCACTCACCTTAGTTTATATAAGCTCCATTCCCGCTGACCACGGCATCACTTCATCTTGCTCCCTCGCCAAAGCAACATCAAGTATGGAAACTAAGCGTGTCTCATGTTGCGAGCATAAGTGTTTGGAGATACAAGGCGTCATCCATTGTGCAAAGAAGCTTTGGGAGGAAGAGACAGGGACAACCTATTGCTGCGAGGGCAAGTGTTTCCTACTACCAAGATGGCAAGTGGACGGGCTGGCCTGCCGGCAATGTGAATGCTTCGGATGTTGCAGGTGTAGATGCAAGAACCAACAGCTGCCACCACCGGTACTACAAACTTTCAAAATCTACAAATCCAACTACTTTTACACTTGTTGTCCGCAGCGGTGTATTAAATTTCATTTCTCCAATCTTACCAATTGTCGGAAGTGCTACGGACAACCTGATGGGTGGTGCACCTGTTTTCTGGACTCCTGCCGCTACAGATCGGATTGGTTTACAGATCCGTTAGAAATTGATGAAGTCGCCCAGGAAGCACAAGAGTAGTCTTTCTACTCTTCAACTTTTTTAAAACTCCATTTGAATGACCTTGAGATTTCCCCCTCCACTTCACCATATACCTAGAGTACACAGAGCATGACAGTCAGTCACTCGGTGGCTGTCGTGGGGTGCGCATCGGTGTCGGCGCTCCGTTGTTAGGTTTTCAAGGTCACAGTAATATCAAATTGTTGGTGTTGTGCTGGTTCAAGGTCACCTGAGGGATAACCGATTGCCCATTTAGGCAGAGTCATGTCAGAAACTCGAGTTTAACTTGGCACTTTTGCCGTTTCTCGTCGAAAATTCGCTCCAAGTGGTCAAGGTCACGGGGACTCTGACTGAAACTCGGAGCGTAGTGCGAGAAACGGCAAAAGTGCCAAAAAATTTTAAGTTTCGGCGTGACCTTGACCTCAGTGGCGTCGGTGACGTCATGTTGATGACGTAAGGGGTGATGACGTCATCAGCACGTCATTTCTGTGACGTCATGGGTGTGACGTCATAGAAATGACGTCATTAGTGATGACGTCATCGATGACGCAATCGATGACGTCATCGATGACGTCATCGGTGAGGTCATTGACCTCGATGACGTCATCCCTCAGGTGACCTTGAACTGAGCCAGCACCAACAATTTGACACTACTGATATAACATCTGCAAAAAAAGAAAAAAAAACTATTTCCAGAATACTATTTTAATATCTAAGGAAAACAGGATAAACACATCTATGGCAGGAATGTCGGAACATAACTCCATACAATACACAATAAAAGTAAAGATTGAACTATTTTCTATTAAATATTTCTATTAAAAACTGGTATGTCATTGTAAATTCCTGGTAAAAATGCCAATCCATGATAGTTAATTTTGTCTGAGAATGTTTTCAACGATAAAATAACAAAGAAATGGCATACAAAATAAGTTTATCAAAGAATTTCACTGATGAGAGGGAAGATAAGAATTGCTGCGCCGTCCCGGCCTACATCCGTCAGTCACCTGACTACCCAACAGCGGTACACGGCCTCACTGCAGTCACCTGATTCTCTGATTTCCCGAGGAACATTTCTGAAAACACTGTGAGCCACATAAAAAGCATTAGACATACTAGACTTATTTTTTGGTCTTAAAACTTGTATACCGACATTTTCATGATGTCTAGTGCTATAATCATGACCAGTTAAAGAAAAAATTTAAGTTTTATTTTTAAAAATGAAAAATAATATATTTTTAACAAAAAGTTGCCGGACATTAAACACTTTAAATAAATTAAATAATTCATCAGTTGAAAAACGTCTAGGTTTACGTAAAGCAACTTTTATTATAGATTTTTGTGCTATTGATAGTGTATTTATAACTGTCTGAGAAGCAGCCCCCCACACCACCACGCCATACTGGAGCACAGACTGAACATAAGCATAATAAGCCAACTTTAGTAGTTCCGAATTTAAAATGGTGCCCAGCTGAGAGAATGCATACATAAGCTTACGTAACCTGTTTCTTACCATTTTACGTAACATGGTCTTGCCATTGTAGTTTACTGTCAACAATAACACCGAGATATTTATAACTATACACACGCTCGATCTCCACACAGCCGCAAGCAAAGCCCCACCCCCCCCTCCACACGTATGCAATTTTAATACGAACTGATGAGGCTCCACAGCGTCTCTCAGTGCGATCGCCATGCATTTAGTTTTTGTCACATTGACAGACAATACATTATAACAAAACCAGTTATAAATAATACAGAGGTCACGAGTAGCAGTCCTATACACTTCCTCCCAGCTGGGACCCTCAAACATTATTGCCTTATCATCTGCGAATAGTATCAATTTCCCATCAATTGTCAATCTACACAAATTATTTACGTACATTAGAAAGAGAACAGGGCCTAAGGTACTACCCTGAATGACACCAAAGTCTATTGGTTTTTTGTCACTCTTTACCCCTACAATCTCCACGAATTGAAATCTTTGGGATAAATAGCTTTTAAACCAGTTTAAAGCTATTCCTTTTACTCCACAATATTCAAGTTTCTCTATTAATTTACTTCTATCAATTGAGTCGAAAGCTTTGGCGAGATCAATAAAAACAATTAATTGCTTATTATTAGATTCCATCGACTTATAAATATTTTTACTGTACATAAACAAAGCATCAGTTGTATTTTTATTTTTAGTAAAACCGAACTGATTATTACTTAGAATCTTGGCATTTCCCAAGAAATCACACAATTGTATTTTAACACACTTTTCAAGAACCTTAGAGAAGAAATTTAACAATGTAATTGGTCTGAATTTACTCTTGTTGTCTTTTTGACCGGATTTAAATATTAACATTGGTTAAGATATAACAATACAATTTGTTTTGGTTAGGAACTACTTTTTAGCAAAGTAATGGGAATAATAATTTTTTCCGAAGGAAGTTTGTTTTACATTTAATTAGTTACGGTACATAATTTTATACTATCAATTTAAATATACAAATAAAATTTCAAAAAAATATTTTAAAATGGAAAATCGTTATTTTTAAATGTTATTTTTTGTTATTAACATTTCAAGTTAACTAATGAGAAAATAACTGCAAATATTTTGCTAAGCTACAGGATTGGCTTTCCTTTCTTAGAGAGGCAAAGCAGAATATAATTTATTTTTAGAGATAATCTTTGTCACTAAAATTGCCTTCGAAATGGCTCTTCCTGAATTATAAGTTTTTAATGGGAATTCGTTATGCATGTACTTCCATGTGATATATATATATATATATATATAAAGCATTCACAAATATAAAAATTATTTTAAAATGTATGGTAAAATCGGATTTGAAAAACAATTTTTACGGTGGTTGAATTCTAAAGTTTGGTCAAGAGAACTCGGGAGAAACAAGAAAACAATAATATTAAGAAACATCAAACAAACTACTATTATACAAGGTATGAAATAAATTTTCAATAGTTCCAATAAGCACCAATAATGAAATAAGAAGTAGAGTTATTTACCGGGTCTTTATGTTGCAGTAAAGAAGTAAAGAGACACATAAACAAACCAAATTCAAACTTATTGAATGATGAGCACTTAAAGATACAAGAGTAAGATTAAAACACAGGTTTTAGACCAAAAGAGTTCTTCGCTTTCTGCATCCGACGAAAGTATTGTTATAATGATAATTATTAAGCAATTTCGCACATCAGTGGTTGCATAATTCTACTCATGTTTGAGTTTCTTTATATGCCTAAAAAGCGGGTGTTGATCATATGCGATTTAGAACGACTCTTAGTTCAAGTGACGTCGGGTTTGGCCACGTATTAAATTTAGTTTTGGTGCTGTTTTTTTCTTTTAATCTTTTTTTTACGATAATAATAAATTGTGTTTAAATCTAAATTTTACCTTTTGACAAACTCTCCAATAGAATTAAATGAGTTATTATTTTCACCTTAAAATCTTTCATTGGCACCGGAAAAGTTTTAGATCACTGTCGCATCAGGTATTACAAACCATTTTAGAATTGCATTATGTACTAAAATTTTATAAAGTTATATACCTACTTTTACAATAATATTAAAGCAACATTTAAAAGTACAGAAATAAATTTCAAATAGGGTCTTTCTACTTCTTGAAAGTTCTTTAGATTAATGAGGATGAATGGCTCTGGTTCTAATAGTTTAATAAATCCAAAAATCCATTTAACGATTTCCCTCCTTAGATATATTGACGTACAATTATTTGGACCACGTTTATTTAATATCTCGTTTGGTTATAGCTTTCTTACATTGTACAATGAAAATTATTTATGAAATGTAATGATAAAATCCTTCTTAGTTACCAACATTAACATCAATGCGTATATGCTATAAATATTTACGCATATGCTATAAACAGTGAATTTGTATATTTTAAATAATTAATAAATCTTTCATTGTAGTTTCTTTCGTGTTGTTAGGTTGAACATAATCCGAGTTAATGACCGTCATAAAACTTCCTATTGAGAAACACACAACACAAAAAATAGCAATAATAAATAGCAATAATAACAAAAAATATTTATGTGCATCTCTTTAGTTTTAATTTAATATAACTACTTAAAAATAACAAAATTCAATTGCATCTCTAACCTCACTTAAATGACACTCACTTTTGAGACTCACTTAAATGACATTAATATTAGTGTTCATATTTGTCAAAATTGTAAAATCTTACTTTTATATGTTTTATATATTTTTATATAACTTATATTTATTAGTTTATATTTATTTATATAGTTCATATATTTTATTACTACGTGTATGCAACGAATTAAAATTATTCAATCTATTCCTCTTTTATTGTTTTTACGTTACGCTATTCATGAAGTTTCGTCATCGATTATTTGTATTGGAAAATTTGTTTTGGCTAAAGAATAGAAAATATTTTGTAACAACTAATTACTTCAGTCAACAAATGCTTTGTTGTGATCAATTTAATAAATATTATACCTTGATTATTCTTATGATTTTAAGAGTTCCTATGTATATGCCCATCTGGAACACATAACATTCATTTTCATGTGTATAAACATGTTGCAAGGGTTTTCTCTTATAATAGTTCTGTTATTAGCTACGCCAGGGATATTTTCTATATTAATACAGATGAGAATCTACATCTGTCTATTAATGAGGTATATTTTAATTATAAATTTATGGCATTAAAAATATATGAACTAAATTATAAAAATTGCTTTATTGTAAATTAAAATGATTCTTAGACAGTAAATACAAACTACCTTTAAAAATATTAGTACTGCTGTAATATAAAAAATAACAGATTTTTAACATTTCTTTAATTCTTCCGTATAATTTTTCCTTGAAAAAATTCTTAGAATACCAAATTTGTCTCTTTCCCGGAGAAACCCGTAAAACCCCAAACCAAGATTCAGTCAACCTCACCACCTTCTTCCTTCACTTTGGTTCTAAACTTAATATCCGTTTACCTGCCTTTTATTGATTTATTTATTTATTTATTTTAGATGCTCTTAAAGTATACTATATTGTCTGTGACCACATAGTGTAATGGTTAATTATTTTCTCGTAAATGACTTAAAACTTCACATTATTTATTTTTTATGAATTTAAGAATATAATTATCAATTATTTTATGGGGTATAAATAATGACAAGATAATTATACGATGAATAACAATGTTATATACTCATTTTACGTTATATGTATAAAGAGGTACATTTTTTGTGACACATAAAATCTGATGCTTAAATAGTTTTTGGACTAGGATATCCAAAAAGTAGAAGTAAGAAATGTGCTGTTCAGGAAATAGCTCATTCGTCGAAATCATTAGAGAGTAACTATTTAGTTTTGTGGGTTCAGCAAAAAGTTAGAATTTCTATTTTAGTTGAAACGTAAGAAAACAATTTTTCACAAAGAAATTTCACATTTTTTCTGTTTCCCAAAAATAAAAGGTTTAAATTGTTTTGTTTGTATTCCAGTTTTGTATTAGAATTAATCAGAAGGTAATTTATTACAACATTGCAGTGTTGTGCGCATGGATTTCCACTGCAATAAACAAGATTGAAACGTTAAAACCCGTCATTTAACACTGCTGCAGTGTTCAGCTGATTAGTTGTATTTGCAATATGTAGGCCTACGAAGTTTGCCAAACGTATATACAAGAATACAAGAATTCGGTATAGTCGGAGAAATTAAAAGAAATAGAAAAAAATTTAAAAAGATCGTTGGTCCTTATTTATTAATTAGCTTTTTAGATCGATGAATGTTAAATGTTTCTTCATGTTTTAAAATGTCATTCGGAGACTGGGCTACGGTACGTATGAAATTCCCCATTAAAATGTAAAGAAATTCATTAAAGTGCCTTATTTCTGCAATATTTTGGAATTAACTGACTATATTGTTCAATCTGAGCGCCAGGTGTAGAACTGCACTGATTTTAGAATAAATCATATTGACCAGGATAATGAGTGGACAGGGTTGGGACAACCACCCCCAATTGTGTGAAAGCATTTAATACCATTGGATTACTATAGGCTTTACAAATTATTCCCTGGCATTTATTTTAAACCATTAATGTAACTAAACTATCACATTATGCAATATTAGGTACGATCTAAAAGAATTTTGATAGTTTCTAATTTAATCTCGCCATTTTTGTGTAGTTATTCTTCATTATAATTGAATGAGATAGAGAAGGTACATTTCAAGCGAACTATCATAGTTACTAATTGTTATTACGATAATGGTAAACATTTATAATTCTTTTAGCGAATTTCCCATAGGGAATAAGCTATTACCGTAGGTCTCATGGTAAGACCTAAGCCCGGGACCATGTTACTTTTTCGGTTTGAGGTGCCCAAAGACCAAAAATAATAGTCATTAAAATGTTTATATATATATGTATATATTTATATATGTATATATGTGTCCCTAGTCACGATAACTCCCGTAAAAATGGTCCGATCAACACCAAATTTGGTAGAAATGTGTAATCCTACATTTATTCGGATGAGTTCGTAAAATAGATATATCGACCTACCGAAAGGGGTAGTTTTGGGGGGTTTTGTACCCCAAAAATGGGTTTTTTTTGCATTTTTCATATGTAATTATTAAAAATTTTAAATTTATATTTTGACCATTGGATTTAGCTCAAAACAACACACAATTTAGTATTTTGAAGCTTTGCTCTATCTCCATTGGTTACCGAGATATTCAAAAGTCTAAAGACAGTACATTGTATTTTTGGGCTCCAATGTTAATCTTATGGAGAGTAAAGATAAGTTAATATTCCACTTATTAACCAATATTTTTGGATGAAACTTGGTATTCACCTTTATTTAGTTGAGATAAATACATTTATGATAAAGAAATCCTAGTTATTCTGCTTATCATGGCAGCAAACCTGCATACTCTTTTCCATGTTAATCATATGGAGAATAGGCAAACTACTTTAGCAATGGACAGATATTGAAGAAACGAAGTATAAGGCTTCATATGGTCGAAATATATTTATATTGTTAAGCTTTAAACCTACTTTTAGTGTTCCCCATGGCAGCATACCTGCATACTATTTCCCTATATTTTTATCATAAGGAGATTAGACATTTATTTTCCTATATCATCAGGCATGTGATGATATTTGGTTTACAGGTTTATCTGGCCAAAATTAATATTACTAATTTGGAAATTCGCTGAGTACGCAGGTCTGCTGCGACGGGGGGTATTTTTCTCTTATACCTAAGGAAACCGTTGATAATTTTCACCGTCCATTCAAGTCCACGATTCCAGCAAAAATATTCTTTAAAATCATTTCGAGGAAAATTAAATAATGTAACATAAATACGTCTATGGATATTAAATTTTATTTAATAAATACCATCGTCAGTGAAGTGTCAAAACCACGTATAAATACAAATCATGTGGTAATATACAGGATGTTAAAAAAATCAGAAATAGATTCCTTTTCGTATTATTAAATGATGTTAATATCATCGTTCCTACGTTAAATAAGCCTTAAAATTAAACAAAGATGGAACTGTTATCACTAGCCAGTTTCATTTCTGTGGACCAAGTCCAATTGAACGTAATGATGATTACCTCGACCCATCAGCTGAGAGCAGATTGGGCGTGGGCCAGCTGTTCAGCTTCTTACTGGCCCTTGAGGTTAACATCCGTCTTACTTATACACACCGGGCTCTTTCAACAGAATCTGACTAAAGACCCTTCATTTAGGTAACTTTATGCAGCAAGTAAAGTAATGGGTTTCATTAAAAATCGTATGTCCTTCGTATCAACTATTGTATTTCCTGTTGATTAATTGTAATGGGTATATGTATCTTTTGTATTTTAATTATGAATTTAAATGGTAAATTAGAATTATATAAAAGAAGAAACAAAACAAAATAACTGTACAGCTACCTGAGGTAATACTGATGTTGTTAAAAACACACGATCACCCTTTTAAATCACCTCTAGGGGAAAATCGTGTTTGTGAAGTGATATTTTTCGCACTTTCCGAGAATTGTGTGGCTCTAAAAGAAATGTAGCCCACCTGAGGCGATGTTCCCACGGTACATCTCGCCTGCGTGTGTCTGGCTCTGGCTCACTGATGAGCAGGATTAACCTTATTCATAATGTCTAAGAGATTAGCCTACATCATCTTTTATTATGCTCATTTCACTTATTTTTTGTTAGTCATAAAAAATGTCTCTAATGTTAAAAAATATTCAATTAAACTTTAATATTCTCTATGTTAACAACTTAAATTTATATTATAAATATTTTTTTCGTAATAGTTTTTAAATGTATTTACCCTACAAAAATTTGCATGTTTATTTTAATTGTTTAGGCAACATTTTAATATATATTTTGACTACATATAAATACTCTCTTATTTACAAAAATACCTTGTTCTTTTTATACTACTATATAATATGTTCATCGTCAGTTTTAGGATTGGTGATTATGGAACGTAGTAGCCTATAGGAACTTTGTTATTATTTAATAAAAACGTGCTATTATTTTTTATTTAAAAATCCAAAATATTTGATTTGTAAAATAAAAAAAACATGTCATATAATGACTATGAAAAGTTCTCTTACAACACAAATACATTTCAAACTTATCGAGGGAATTAAATTAAATCAACTCATTAATATACTCTCTAATCTCTATTGTTAAAAATCTAAAATTATTAACACAAAAACTTATATTTGGTAATTATTTACACTTTTTCTGGTAACCTAACCGTTTGGGTACATTGGGTTGAGTGGAAGGAGCATGCAAATCCTTCTGTACAGGAATAAATTAGTAACTAACCCTTTATAAATCTAAATAGTTACCTTCAGCATATGGTTAACAGAAAATTTAATTCATGATATAAACTCTGATTTTGTAATGGGATAAAAGTTTATAACATAGACTATCACTCTAAGTATAGTTTCGATATATAGAGCTTATTATATTGTTCTTGAATTTGTATTTTTATATTTAATTTTTCTACTCCTAAACTCAAAACATAGAACAAATTAGACGATCCAGTTGGACGATTCCTACTTAGCTCCTCAGTAAATCTGATTCACTAATTTTTAATCACCATCAATCTACACAACCGAAAAACTTGTATTTTTCACGGTTTACAATTACAATGATGATGATGATGATGATGATGAGTTATGTTCATACATACTAAGCAACGTAGTTAATTTCTTTCGCAAGTTTTGTTCCGACTATTCCAGAGTGCAATCAATCATCCCCACAATAACAGTCGGATTATGTAAACATTGTTATATGTACGTTTAAAGACTGCTATTTTACATTTTAGCTTTTTGTAACCTTACATTTGTTACAAATTCTCATGCAGGTTTCATTGAACGAACACTAATATATAACGAGCCCACAAACCAAAACACTACCAACTACGAAGTCTGACACACACTAATATACTGTGAACACTGACAATACTATAAACTTTAATAACCAATGAAATTTAAACTCCCTATCAGTGATTGCCAAAACCATTACGACGAAAGATATACTTTTATAAATATATGGTGTTCATAAAAGAATTCCGGGATGCACTACTGAAAAAGTTTTAAAGATAATTGCACGATAAAAATGTCAAATTGAAGAAAAAACATTGTTTGTTGATCTGCAGACATCAAAACAGTATTCGATTTCTTTCCTAGGGTTTTGCAGCATCACTGCTGGTGTTACAGTGGTGATTGCTGTTGTAATTCGCTCTCCCAGATGTCTTAAGTCTAGAATTTTTTTCTACAGTTTGTTTGATGTAACTCCAGAAAAAGTCCAAAGGGTCAAATCAGGACTCCTGGGAGAGGTCAGGAAATAGGCACAAACCTATCCTATCCAACAGTTTGGACATCTGTTATTTTTTAATTAAAACTAATCTAATATCGATTTTCTTCAGAGAAACAAATGGACCTCATATTGAAATTAATAAAGCTAGATTGTAGAAAAAAGCTTTATTTTTTTCCTCTTAAATTTGACATTTAATTGTGTATGTACGAGTTCAGTTTAAAACTTGTTTAGTAGTGCCTTTTTTAAATCCTTGCATTCGTGTATCAACACCTTTTTTATAGAATAATTTAAAGCTTATCCAAATATGACATTTATAACGAATTCAACTTACTCCAAGTGATTGAAGTCCATACCATATCATGGCACAAATATTTTGTGGTGTATTCTTTCCTTTTTCTTACTCTTACGTTTCATTTTAATAAAAAGATTATTGTTTGAAATAATACAAATGATATCATTACCTGTGTAAATCAATGTGTCATACTATTGTTCAAGGTGAAAACATATACCCAATGAATATGCAGATTAATATTAATTGTTAAGGACCGTGGTGTTAATAATAAAATCCAGTGTGACAAGTGGTTTAACGACTTCTTAATCATAGAAATTTCTAACGTGTACCACCAGACCATTCCCAGAATGAACGGAGAATGAAATGTTGTAATTCATCAAGACCCATAACCAAAATGACAGAGTTATAGCACCCAATATCGGCTGAGTGATTCGATTTATCCGTTACATGTGTGCTGACCTCGGGGCGAGATGAATTCTGTAATACGCCCGCCGCGCCGCCGCGCCGCCCCGCCACGCTGTGGCAAGATTCATCAATCATTCATCGCCATCTCATACAGATAAATGTTAACTACTGTAAACGGAAATAATTTAATATTGAACTAAAAATATAAAAACTGATAAATATAAAAACTGATGTTTTATTATTTTTTTTCAG
Source organism: Neoaliturus tenellus (assembly GCA_030545055.2). Classification (NCBI taxonomy): domain Eukaryota; kingdom Metazoa; phylum Arthropoda; class Insecta; order Hemiptera; family Cicadellidae; genus Neoaliturus; species Neoaliturus tenellus. The sequence goes on along the minus strand of CM061532.1, from coordinate 150,166,216 downwards.
TGGCTCCTTTGTTATTTGTGGAAGGTGGCCAATCCTTAATTATGCACATACCAAGATGATTTTTGGGTCTTTGTCTGAAATAAAGCACATGGACCATTCATTCATTCGCAAAAATCTTCTAATTTATGTGCAAACGTAACAGGTATTTTCAAATAAACCTTTTACTAAGTCTGTCTTTTTACACAAAAAAGTTTTACGTAATATTGTCAATTAAAACTCATTAAATACTTAACGAAATAAATCTGATTGCCCACCACATCACCTCAATATTGTACAGTTTTCCAACATTTATGTTTTTCAAGTTGTGTGTTTTCATAATCGACCTCAGTACCGGTGGTGAGTAGTATCGATTGTACTGTCCAGTGTCATTTTATCATCGCGTAGTAATACATATTAGAAACCTGAGTATTTTAGTAAATATTTAAATGAAAGCATTTTTTCTTTTTATCCTTATGCTTTATAATGAATCATATTCCTTTTCTGTTGCGAGAGATTCTGGAGTAGATCGTGTTTCAGATCAGCTTAATTTTGCAACGTTTACGAGAAATTTCAGTCATCATTCTTCCGGGCGATCCACGTAGTTCACACACAGCACAAACTATTTCTGAAACATGGTCTACTCCAGAAAACCATCGCAAAATGTAGTGCAAGCGTCAGTGGAAGCCTACACTCTTAAACAATGTCCTTTGTAAAATTTAGTAAATAATGGATTGCACTATTAGTAAATAAAGTTATTAATCCTTAGTATTAGTAGTGTTTAGTTTTGTATGTTTATTTATTAAACTCGTATTTTGATCAAATCACCTGAAAAGTGTGACTCAGATCTGCCTGTGTCAATCTAAAGCCAGGAGCTTTTATACAATCCTCCCCAGCAGCTAATCCGTCCATTACATCTCTGTTAGGGTTTTTTCGGAACTATGACCTTACGCGGCATAAATAAATTTAAATTTGAGGAAATTAAAAAAAAAAAGGGAATAACTGTCAATTAGTAATTTAGTGCTACTTGTACTGGTGATAATTTTATCATTATTATCATCATCATTATTATCGGTGTTAACGATAATGGACAAATTACTATGAACTACGTTCAAAACTAGAATAAACCTATTACAGTATCATAAAAAATATTGTTTATAAAATATATTTTTTCAACTTTCAACTACAATCGTTTTAATTGTTTGGCATTGAAAATGTAAAGGGAGTGTGGAAATTTTAATTCATTAAATATGTGATTACTTGTTGACTAAAGAGTATTTACTTATATTTGGTGTGTTTGCCAATAGTTTATCCAACCCTCACTCGAAGCCCTACTAACCTTTCCACGTAGCCTGATGTTCAAAGATCCCTTAACTGCTCTTTGTTAAGCTTAAACATTTTTTTAAAGAATGCAGAATTTCTTGGGACACGAATGACGTTGTTTTTTTTTTTTAATTCTTATTTATTTTTATGTAAAAAAGTCTGAGAGGTCTTTATCTATATTTTTAATGTAACTTTTTCTTATCATTCTAATTACCCAATAGATATAATTATTTAATCGGCTCTCTGATTGGTCCGTACTTGATCAGAGGTCAACGTCTTAAACACAAAAAGGCTGTCACAATATTAGTAATTATTTTGGTTGTTCAGAGTGATAAACTTTACTTAAATTTGCTCAGTCGTTTTCTCACCAAGGTCTTGAGTTCCGGTGCAATCACGTCTGAGCCCATAAGAAATTAGTTTTTCTAAAGTTTAGTGAGTTTTTCTTGTTCATTTGGGCACGGGCACTTGGGCGCGGGATTTTTAACGACAATCTTGGTATATTTGTTTTGAGACAAAACGTTCGCAATCCCTTTGACGATCCTTGTCTGGCGGAGTTACACTTCTGTTGGATTAGAGACTGCATCTAGAGCACTTGGGTCACGACCAGGTGCTAAGTGTAATTCTCTCTACCTCCTCGAGCAAGGCAGATGCGCCCTGTTACACTTCTTTCACTCGTGTAAATCCCTTCATTCCGTTGATGGAACATTGTCCAATTAAGAGACATGCCCAGCCACATTTCCCATCGTCTACGCTAAATACACTTTGGTCTTATATCTGAACAGTATTCCGATTTAGTTTCACTACTTCAATCCACATTCACATAAATATGTACAAATATCCTTCCTTATGTTTCTTATTAAGTGCTTAGTTTATTTTACAAGAAAAATATAATTTATATTTATGAATTAAAATATATTTAAAGTTCTAATGTTATACATTTTGTTCAATTTATTGATATGTTATTATTATAAAATATTATAAGTGACTTTAGTAATGACTGTAATATAAATAAATAAAACCCTCTCAACGGTGAAAGCTGTTTGAGTACGCCAATGCATAATCTGTTTTCTACACTCTAGTCAATAAACCAGCCAGTTAATGGCACGCACCGCCATTTGCCTCCAGTTTTGGGCCAGTCCGCAACCCCACTAACTCACGTTGAACTGTGGCTGCCATAGACTATGTTTGCTATTCACTACTTGTTCAAGGCATGTCTAGCACATTTTATCATACTTACTTAAGACCCAGAATATAGACAAACCCATTATCTCCATGGCAAAAAATATCAACAAATAATGAAGTTAGTGCAGAAAGGTTTACAAATTAGTTTTCAGTTACTCATAGGTTCTGAATATATTTTTTTCTGTGATGTACATATAAATAAAAATATTTTATAACTATGAATAAATCTTATTTTAAGAATATAATATATCAACAGAGAATTCTTTTCTTTTTAATTTTGAGATTAGGCCTATACTATTTTTACTATTTAAATCTTCATTAAAAGTCCTTTTTTGTTAACGCTAATAGATATTTGTTAAGTAAGTTTATTAAATGCTTTTAGGGAAAGTGGTCCAAACCATGCAACATTTATTTGTTGTCTTAACGGTAATCAAACTGTGAAATCTTGAACTGAAATCAAAGACGCTTACCATTAGGTTAGTAGACTTGGAATAAATTTTCTAAGTCAAGTAGCAGGCAACTGAGAAAACAGTCGTCACTTGAAATTTTCGAAGTGAACTAAACTTTCTGAGTTACTGTTATTTCTCATCAGCTGCAATGTATACAGAACCAAATAAGTAGGGACATCCCATGTTATAGTTCATCGCTAAACCGGAAAGTGGTAATTACCGGTGCAAGAACGAGTTTGCATTCGATAATTTTATTATTCTCACATAGACAACATGGGTACGTACTTTTTTGCTGACAAGGGTCGTTGAAAGCAAAAATTATTGATCCCTTCTCTGTGGCTTGGTAAAGTTTAGAAAGTCATAAATCTATAAGATAACTTTAAGGTTAAAACTTATTTACAACGAGAATAACGTAAGAAAAATCTTGTTAAATTTAAGCCTTAACCAGCTAAGCGAAGTAATATTTTAAAATACCAAATGATTTATTTGTAATTTCTTTAAAATGGTTACCTATTAAGGTGTCTATGATATTGATGTTTGTATATTATCTTATCTTTGTATATTATCTTGTATCTTGTAGGCTGCATTTTCAAAGGCTGGAATGGTTTCATTTTAATTGATTCTAAGTTTTAAAAATGAGGTTTCACCATTGAAATCAAACCAAAGAGTTAAAATACAAACGTAGTCAACAATTGTTCCTAGTTTATAATTCATTGAAAATTATTTGACATTACTATCAAAAAAGGTTATGCTCAAACCAACAAAATAATAAAGATATACTTCATTCTTTAATTATTCAGATTTTAATGGTTTTCGTAAAGTTATAATAATAATTTCTTACGAAATTTTTTGTATTCCTTGATTCAAATTGAAGGAAAGATAAACAAAAAGAGGCCATCGACCTTATACTGGATATAAATTGTGAACGGATATGGGTAAAGCTGGAACATTCTCTGAACTATTTATACGAGTTATCAGTAATTGAGCGGGGGCGGACAGCTGTTCAGTGATAAGGGATATTTTGAGCCACCAAGTAATTGAAGTCATCTGAGCAGCACAGCGCAGATTTCGTTGGAGATTATGTTGCCTTCTTACGCAGAGGAAAAAGACAAACCATTACATAAATTTACTTTACAACGGTAAAAACAACCCTAACAACTTTTTTGAGTATTCTAGACGTTTGTGTTTCATGCCTGATTGCAAACAGCACCTATCAAGTTAGTGAAAAAAGTATTTATTGATGCCAGCTAATAATGATATAAATCGACGAAAGCTTTAGAATGAAATATACAGGGTGTCCAGCTTCAACTGTCCGAAACTTTTCCATGTTGTTCGGTAAGCCAAAAGAAACAAAAAAGTTCATATAAACATATGTCCTAAAATGCTTCGTTAACCCGCTAGGCACCATTTTGTTTTTTACACCTAATAATTTTTATATACATAACGGATAGATGGATTGGGTTCATATTTGGCATGGACCTTAACTACGACAATGTTTATTAAAAGAAAAAAACCATTTTTGTCTAGTATGTTTAAATTTAAATAGTTTAAATTTTCAAACTCAAATATCTCAAAAAAGGTAAATTTTAGAAAGATTTCACAATAGACAAAAAAGTTGACGAATTGAATAATCAATGAGACCAGGTCTGTAAATATCTGAAAACAAATATCAGAATTATTGCGATTTTTCTATTAAAATAACCTAAATTTTCATTAACCATAATGCGGAATCTATGTTTTTCTGCAGAAAATAGCAAGTTCTTTGTTTATTATTTTTAGATATTTACAAAACTTTGTCTCATTGTTTAGATAATTTAATCTGTAAACTTTTTTGTCTCTTGTGAAATTTTTCTAAAATTTACCATTTTTAGATATTTGAGTTTGAAAATTTCAAATGGCAGCCATTTAAAAAATACACACTAGAAAAATTAGTTTGTTTCTTTTAATAAACATTGTTGTAGGTAAGGTCCATGCCAAATATGAATCCAATCCATTTATCCCTTACGGAAGATTATTAAGTGTAAAAAAAATTGCGGCTAGCGGGTTAACGAAGCATTTTAGGACATAGGTTCATATGAACTTTTTTGTTTCTTTTGTCTTGCCAAACAACATGGAAAAGCTTAGGTAGGACAGCTGAAACTGGACACCCTGTAGACATGTCACAATAAATTCATAAAAAATAACTATGAATATAAGGAATAAGGGAACACCAGTGTATGCTACGATTAAGATGAACTGTAACTCTATCGCTGCTAGGAAAACTAAAGAGAAGATTGAAGTTTTTTGTGTCGAAAATATGGGCAAACAGTTATATTGTGAGAAGGATGAACTTTCCATGCAGTCCTATAATTTCCAAATTGAGTTTGGGAAAACATATGGACCTGTAGTATGGAAAATATTGTATGATATGGTTTCAGGTGAAGATGATGTAATTAAAAGAAAGTATTTACAGAAGGTTAACTTGCAAATAGACATGTCGATGGAGATTGTACGTGATACAGAACATGTACTAATAGAAAACAACTTGAGTGTTTCATTTCTGATTGCAGACAACACGTATCATGCCATAAAAAGTGGGAGTTGAATAGTGTAGCAAAACAGAAGTATGGTATAGAAATGATCTTTTTAATTTTAAATTACTTTTAAAATAAATTGTGAGCTTGTAACTAAAATAAAATGTAACTTGAAAATGACTTAAAAGTCGAAACATGTTGTGCAATAAAAATGAAATTAAAAGGGTACTCATGTTTTATTTTAACATTGATCGTAATAAATTGTGAGCATATATAAACTATATCCTAACATATATAGAATAGAAAATCCTTCTGCAACGTAAAAAACAATGAAAAACTTGTCCTGAAACAACAAAATCCTTTGAAGTCTACAAGGATGACATTAAATCGCAAAACTGCTGAACGAGATTACAAACTTTAGGGACAATATTCAAATGCCCCAAAGCTCGCCTTTGAGGTTGAGCCGGGCAAATGTCCTCATGTTGGAAATAAAATTGCAAGTACGAGTATAATATTTGGTGGTGTATGGTTCACTATGTAATATAATTACAACCATATTTTTTACCTAAGTTAGTGCTCTAATGTTTAATTGTGTGTTCCGTTTAAATAGGTTTATCGCTTATTATTTTTGTTGTATTGTTTAGTGTTTTGCGTAAATGTTATCTTTTATGTCATATAAAAAAATTAAATAAGGTGAACAAAATTACAAAGTTTTAAGAATGAAAGTATTCATATATGGTAAATGTATATTTACAGGTTGACTAAGGGTAACCGAACGAAAATGCAATAATTATTGTATTGTTACCAAACGAGTTAGGGAGATTTAAGTTATCTTACTGTCTTGAGAGTGTCCTGCCATTTTAGTTAAAACTGAAAAATTGCCAGTTTAGCGTTATTTTGTTTGCAAGTGACACTTAAAAAATATATAAAAGTTATTAACACACTAAAGCGGATCTTTATTAAAAACTTTGATATATTGGAACCATTCCAAGCTAAATACTTTGTTAAGTAGTGTTCAAAAATGTAGAACAAGAGTAACAGCGAAATAAGCTAAGCGGTCATATAAGAAAAGTGAAAACACCGTAAACATAAGCTTAAGCCCTTGTCTGCGTGCATATCGACCGATGATAACAAGAGCTTTCACTATGGCGATGTTTGGGTGTTTACACTAATCTTTCTATTGTTCTGAATGCGTGAACATATCTTATCAAAGCTTTCAGCTTGGAATGGTGTCATTTGACCGATATTAAACCTTTAAACAAGATTCTCTTTGGTTTGATAGTAAAATTAGATTTTTCGAAAGAATTGCCGAATGCAAAAACAGGACGTTATAAAGAAAACTTATCCATTAAAAAAAACTTAGAACACTTGATTCGTATTCTACTGAGCCATTTAAAAAATACACACTAGAAAAATTAGTTTTGTTCTTTAATAAACATTGTTGTAGGTAAGGTCCATGCCAAATATGAACCCAATCCATTTATCCCTTACGGAAGATTATTAAGTGTAAAAAAAAATTGCGGCTAGCGGGTTAACGAAGCATTTTAGGACATAGGTTCATATGAACTTTTTTGTTTCTTTTGTCTTGCCAAACAACATGGAAAAGTTTAGGTAGGACAGCTGAAACTGGACACCCTGTAGACATGTCACAATAAATTCATAAAAAATAACTATGAATATAAGGAATAAGGGAACACCAGTGTATGCTACGATTAAGATCGTAATCGAAAAAAGAAATTATATACTCCCGAATGTGTAACTCACTTATCGGGGTATCAGAAATTCGTCAAATGTCGGTAAAGTAGATCTCCCATATATCATTTACTACAGAGTGATTCCCAAGCGAGAACTAAACTTACCGACCTGTATTACTGAGAAAATTGCCAACATACTGGAAGTCGCGGATTACCGAAACACCCTTTTTAAGAAATTTTATAACATTAACCAATTGTGCCTTTATAGGAAAAGCGGTCTATTCACCGAGAGTAATTTCAATGTACAGGGTGTATCTGAAATTACCTCTCCAGACCGGAAGTCACTGATGTCAAATACAAACTCTCACATTAAATAATTTTTTTTTTAGTTTTACACGGTTTTTAAGAAAACTTTACAATTTGATCTTGTACGCGTAATTTTAGCAGTTTATTGAATATTTGAGGTTGAAATTTAGATTTTAAGCAAAAATGTCTCGGCACAAAAATTTCTTAGACTCTTTTAAATACGTTTCCAACAAAATTGTCAGTTTGGTCCAAAATGTTTTTTTATTAAATTTACAACATGACGGAGATTAATGAACATGTATTTAAATGTTTAGTAAAACTAATCAAGTGATAATTGATGTTTTATGATGGCATATTATTTTAAATGAGGTTCTTAGACATTTACATGTTTGGTAAGTTCTGTTATATGTAAAATGTTCAGACATAATATATGTTAAATTTCCCCCAGTTAAAAAAAATGTCATGCTATTTATTATTCTAAATCAGTATGATTAGGGTTTTTAAATATTAAATTTTAAAGTTGCTTCAAAATGACGTCTGGTCCCCTCTGTATTGAAATCAGTGTCAATCAACAGAGCAAAATATGTTTACCTACAACGGCACTATTTGTTTTTTTTTTGTACAATTTTAAAAGAGATGCAAGGTTGGTATGGGACACCCGGTAAGACAGTATCATATTTGCACGATAGTCCTCCCAAAAATTGGTTCTTTATTTGGGATGGCACTTAATTTCTAACGAACTCATTACGAAGTACATCATTGACTTTACCTGATAGCATGCTAATTTAAATTTTACAATTCAACAAAAATTTTAACTAAAATAGCAGATTACACAATTGATTTATCTTTTAGTGCGTACTAAGTTAGTGTTTAATTTAAAAAGGTGGCAGTACAGTATTTTCATTTAAAATAAAAAAAAGCTTTTTTTATTTCCTGCCCCAGAAAACTATCTGATTTCAAAATTTAGCGACCAAACATTTTTACCCAAAATAAATATGACATTATTTTTCTACTCTAGCGGCCAAATTATAACATCTGAGGCAATCTTCGCGAACATCTTTCAAGTTACTACAAGTTTGGTTCTAGGAATTTTTGCCCCCCAGTCCACACAATTAAACATAATTAAATGTTTATTTATTTTTGCGGGGAATTTTACCCCATGTAGATGTAATTTTACAACTACTATAATATTTTACTCAGAACCTCCACTTTGCAAATAGACATATCTTGCACAGTACCAATATCAATTAAATTATCAAACTGAAAAATTATCATGATGATTTTCAATATCACGTATTCTTCTTTTGACTGTGAGTCGGAACGAATTGCTATATCAAGCAACTGATTGTTTTACTTTGATTGTTATTTACTGACCTGGTCCTACGGCTAAAACATACGTCCTTTGATGTGTATGGTAATTTTAATATTTTAACCATTATTTAACATACTTTTGTTAGTAACTACTGTATTATTGTATTTAGAAGCTTGAAGTTTTTTTTATTTGCCTTGACAGTAATATTTTAGGAAATTAGGTAAATTTTAAAGTTTTACACCATTAAAAACTGAAATGAAGGAATTGTAATGAATGCCAATATATTTATTAAACTACAAATATCGTTCTTTTGTCTTCCTGTTTTGTGGTACAACCTACTTCCATCAAAACAGATATTTTTCCCCACTTCCATTCTTTCTGAAATACACTCCAGTCATAAGTTATCTTAATAGTATCTCCAATTTTTTTTACAAATACAATTCTGATCGTAATACCTAGAATAATACATAGTTAAATATTATTTCACAACCCTCAATTTTTTCATTTTTATTTTTTATATTGAAATGAGGGGAACTAAGAAGGGGATTTAAACGAAGAGCCGTAGGTTATTCAGCGAACACAATGAGTGGTATTGGAGTGGAGCCCTCAACTAGCCTCATTGCATGAGAGTTTTATAGTAATTTTTATAGTAATTACGGAATTGGGGTAACCAATTAGGGGGTGGACCCTACATCCAGCATAGCCTCATATATTATGTACATTATTATCATTTCGCAGTTAAAATCTTGTTAGCGAATTTTAATTACGAAGGGGTACTAAAACCGATTCATAGGAGTTTTTCAAAGCTTTTTTGACTATTGATTGTGAATTTTGTGTATTAAACCGTTTTGTTACTGTCTTCAACGTATAGCTCTTCCGTGGAACTAACTTATTACATACTTGACTTTTAATTATTCTACAAATTTAGGGCAACCCCTAAGGGGGCATGGGGGCGGAGCCCCCATCGAGCCGTAGGCGAGTTCGTTATATATCGCCTGACTTAACGAGATGTGATTTTTTCTTGTAGAGGTTTATCAAAGACAATGTGTACTGCCCTCGTATGACCCAAACCCTGCAAGAATTAAGACATCGAATAACAGAATCCGTGCAGTCCATAACCCAGGAAATGCTACAGAATATCTGAGCTGAGTTGGAATTTCGCCTGGATGTTTGCAGACTTTCTAATGGAGTTCACATTGAGTATTTGTATTGCATAATTTAATGAAAATTAAAACTTGTTAATATAAGAAATAGTTTTATTCTGTTTTCATGAATTTGCAACTCGGAGTATTAAAATTAATCAACCTTACTTTTGCACAATTCTTTTTAAATAACCCTGCATAAAGAAAAATAAAACAAACTACTATTATGTAAGTTATGAGGTGTATTAACGACAGTTCCAATAAGCACCAATAATGAAATTGGAAGTAGAGTTATTTATTGGGTATTTATGTTGCAGTAAAGAAGTAAAGACACACATAAACAAACCAAATTCAAACTTATTGAATGATGAGTACTTAAAGATACAAGAGCAAGATTAAAACACAGGTTTTATACCAAAAGCGTTCTTTGCTCCCTGGATCTGACGAAAGTATTGTTATAATGTAAATTATTACTCAATTCGCGCATCAGTGGTTGCATAATATACACTCATAAAAAAGAGTGTGATGATCATATGCGAGTGAGAACAACGATTAGATCAAGTGACATTGAGTATGACTGCGTATTAGATTTCGTTTTGGTGATGTTTTTTTTTTCTTTTGATCTTTTTTTACTATAATAATAAATTGTGTTGTGTTAAAATCGACTTATTACCTATTGACAAACTCTCCAATTGAATTAAATGAGGTATTGTTTTCACCATGTTTCACCTGCACCGGGATAATTTTACATCACTACATCACTGACGCATCAGGTATTACGAACCATTTTAGAATTGTGTTATGTACTGAAATTTTTTAAAGTTATATACTTTTATAACAACATAAAGCAACATATAAAAAGTACAGAAATAAATTTTAATTAGGATCTTTCTACTTCTTGAAAGTTCTTAAGATTAATGAGGATGAATGGCTCTGGTTCTAATAGTTTAATAAATCCAAAAATCCATTTAACAATTTCCCTCCTTAGATATATTGACGTACAACTGTTTGGACCACGTTTATTTAATATTTCGTTTGGTTAAAGCTTTCTTACATTGTACAATAAAAATTATTTAGAACCTGTAATGATAAAATCCTTTTTAGTTATAAAAACAACAATGCGCATATGCTATAAACTTTATACGCATATGCTATAAAAAGTGAATGTGTATATTTTTAATAATAAACTAAAACTTTCTTTTTGGTTTCTTTTGTGCTTTTGGGTTGAACATAATCTGAGTTAATGACCGCCATAAAACCTCTTATTAAGAAACACCCAACACAAAAAATAGCAATAATAACAAAAAATAATTATGTGCATCTTTTTAGTTTTAATTTTAGTATAACTACTTAAAAATAACAAACCTCAATTGCATCTCTAACCTCACTTATATTACACTCACATTTAAGATTCACTTAAATTACATTAATATTAGTGTTCATGTTGTCAAAATTGTAGAATCTTACTTTTATATGTTTTATATATTTTTATATTTATTTATTATTTTATTCATATGATTTATATATTTTATTCTTACTTGTATGCAACAAATTAAAATTATTCAATTTATTCCACTTTTATTGTTTTTAAGTTACTCTATTCATTATTAAGTTTCGTCATCGATTATTTGTATTGGAAAATTTGTTTTTGCTAAAGTATAGAAAATGTTTTTGTAAAACTAATTACTTCAGTCAACAAATGCTTTGTTGTGATAAATTGAATTAGTATAGTATAGTATATAATATAGATTATAAGTTGATTATTTTTATGATTGTAAAAGGTCCAACTGGAACACATAACGTTCATTTTCATCTGAATAAACATGCTGCAGCAAACTATGGGTTTTCTCTTATAACAGTTCTGTTATAAGGTACGCAAGGAATATTTTCTCAATTAATAAAGATGAGAATCTATCTCAATATGTCTATTAATTAGGTATAATTTATAAATTTATGATATTAAAAATATATAAACTAAGCTATAAAAATAACATTATTTTAAATTAAATAATTCTTTGGCGGTAAATACAAACTACCTAACTTAAATAAAAAAATAGTCTAAATAAACTAATTGTTAATATTTTTTAAATAATACTGTATAATTTTTTCTTGAACAAAATTTTTAAGAATACCAAATTTGTCTCTTTCCCGGAGAACCCCGTCAAAAAATCCAAACCCAGATTCAGTCAACCTGTCTCTTTTGTAGGGGAATTACCATCTTCTTCCTTCATTTTGGTCTAAGCTTAATATCCGTTTACCTTTCCTGTTATTGTTTTTTATTTTTTTTTTAGACGCTTTTAAAATGTACTATTCTGACTGTGTCCACATTAAAGTGTAATGGTTATTTATTTTCTCGTAAATAACTTCACATTAAAATTTTTTTATGAATTAAGAATGTAATTATAAATTATTTTTGGGGAAACATAATAATGTTATAAATTCATTTTACGTTTTATGTATAAAGAGGAACTTTTTTTGATACATAAAAAAACTGTTGCTCCGATAGTTTTTGGACTAGGATATCCAAAAAGTAGAAGTAAGAAAAGTGCTGTTCAGGAAATAGCTCAGTTGTCGAAATCATTAGAGAGTAACTATGTAGTTTTGTGGGTTCAGCAAAAAGTTAGAATTTATATTTTAGTTGAAACGTACGAAAACAATTTTTATAAAGGAAATTTCACAGTTTTTTATCTGTTTTACCAAAATTAAAAGGTTTAAATGGCTTTGTTGAGTTCCAGTTTTGTATTACAATTAATCAGCATGTACAGTAATTTATTACAACATTGCAGTGTTGTGCGCATTGATTTTCACTGCAATAAACAACATTGAAACGTTAAAACCCGTCATTTAACACTGCTGCAGTGTTCATCCGATAACTCACGTTAGTTGCATTTTCGATATGTAGGCCTACAAAGTTCGCCAAAACTAATTATACAAGAATACAATTATATACAAGAATACAAGAATTCGATATAGTAGGAGAAAATTAAAGAAATAGAAAAATTTTAAACAGTAGATCGTTGGTCCTTGTTAATTTACTAGCTATTCAGATCGTATTGTTGATTGTTTGAAAATGTTTTGTTGTATTTAGAATGTCAGGCGGAGGCTGGGCTACGGTATGTATGAAATTCCCCATAAAAATGTAAAGAAATACATTAAAGTGTCTCATTTCTCAATACTTTGGAATTAACTGACTATATTGTTTAATCTGATCCCCAGTGGAAGGACTGCGACTGCAATGATTTAGAATAAATCATATTGACTAGTGTAATAAGTGGACAGGGTTGGGTCAACCTAGGATTGAGTTAAATCATTTAACACCATTGGATTACTATAGGCTTTACAAATTATTCCCAGGCATTTATTTTAAACCATTAATAAACTATCACACAGCATTATGCAATATTAGTTACGATCTAAAAGGGTTTTAATAGTTTCTAATTTAATTTCGCCATTTTTGTGTAGTTATTCTTCATTATAATTGAATGAGATATAAAAGGTACATTTCAAGCGAACTATCATAGTTACTAATTGTTATTACGATAATGGTAAACATTTATAATTCTTTTTTTCTCTTATACCTAAGGAAACCGTTGATAATTTTCACCGTCCATTCAAGTCCACGATTCCAGCAAAAATATTCTTTAAAATCATTTCGAGGAAAATTAAATAATGTAACGTAAATACGTCTATGGATATTAAATTTTATTTAATAAATACCATCGTCAAAGAAGTATCGAAGCTCGTATAAATACAAATTATGTGGTAATATACAGGATGTCAGAAAAAAATCAGAAATATATCCCTTTTTGTATTATTACATAATGTTAATATCATCGTTCCTACGTTAAATAAGCTTTAAAATTAAACAAAGATGGAACTGTTATCACTAGCCAGTTTCATTTCTGTGGACCAAGTCCAATTGAACGTAATGATGATTACCTCGACCCATCAGCTGAGAGCAGATTGGGCGTGGGCCAGCTGTTCAGCTTCTTACTGGCCCTTGAGGTTAACATCCGTCTTACTTATACACACCGGGCTCTTTCAACAGAATCTTACTAAAGACCCTTCATTTAGGTAACTTTATGCAGCAAGTAAAGTAATGGGTTTCATTAAAAATCGTATGTCCTTCGTATCAACTATTGTATTTCCTGTTGATTAATTGTAATGGGTATATGTATCTTTTGTATTTTAATTATGAATTTAAATGGTAAATTAGAATTATATAAAAGAAGAAACAAAACAAAATAACTGTACAGCTACCTGAGGTAATACTGATGTTGTTAAAAACACACGATCACCCTTTTAAATCACCTCTAGGGGAAAAGCGTGTTTGTGAAGTGATATTTTTCGCACTTTCCGAGAATTGTGTGGCTCTAAAAGAAATGTAGCCCACCTGAGGCGATGTTCCCACGGTACATCTCGGCCTCGTGTGTCTGGCTCTGGCTCACTGATGAGTAGGATTAACCTGATTCGTAATGTCTAAGAGATTAGCCTACATCATCATTTATTAAGCTGATTTCATTTAATTTTTGTTAGTAACAACCAATAATAATGTTTTAATGGTTTCTTTATGAACAACTCAAATTAAAATTATCTATATAATTATATGTTTGGTGATTGTTTTTTAAATTTATTTAAGTTACCCTACAAAAATTTAAATGCTTATTTGAATTGTTTTAGGTAATACTTAAGTATGTATCTTGACTATGTATGAACACTCTTTTAAAATATATTTACAAAAAAAAAACCTTATCTTTTATACTATGATATGTTCATCATCAATTTTAGGAGGGGTGATTAATTGGAGATTATCTCTAAGTAGCCCATAGGAATTTTGTCATCATTATTTAATGAAAGCGGGCTATCATTTTTTATTTTTAATTACAAAATATTTGACCTGTTAATATAAAAAAATTATAAAAATGAAAAGTCCTCTTATAACACACACAAACCTAAAACTCAGCAAGGGAATTCAATTGAATTAGCACATCAATATAATTTGTTATCTCTTTTATTTATCTTTAATTATTAACACAACAATTATTTTTTTCTAACTTAACCTTTAGAGTGCATTGGGTAGAATGGAAGGAGCAAATCCTCATTTTGAGTAATAAATTAACTAAAACTTTATAAATCTGAATATTTACCTCCGCTGTTTTTTAAATTAAATTCATTATATAAACTCTGATTTTGTAATGGGAGAAAAGTTTATAACATAGACTATAACTCTAAGTATAGTACCGATACAGAGAGAGCTTATTTTTATATTTAATATTTTTACGCCTTAACTCAAAACATAGAATAAATTAGTTAATCGAGTTGGATGATTCCTGCTTAGCCCTTAATCTTTTCATAGTTTTAAGTAAATCTGATTCACTTATTTCAATCACCATCAATCTACACAACTGAAAAAAACTTGTATTCTTCACGGTTTACTATTACAATGATGGTGATGATGAGTTATGTTCATAAAAATCCAAGCAACGTAGTTATTTTCTTTCGCGAGTTTTGTTCCAACTATTCCGAGTCCAATCAATCATCCCCACAATAACAGCCGGATCATGTAAACATTGTTATTGCACGTTTAAAGACTGCTATTTTACATTTTATTTTTTTGTAACGTTACATTTGTTACAAATTCTTATGAAGGTTTAATTGAACGAACACTAATAAATAACCAGCACAAAACCAAAACACTACGAACTTCGAAATCTGAAATCTGATCACACTATAATACTGTGAACACTAACAATACTATGAACTTAAATAAGCAATGAAATTTAAATTCCCCATCAGTGATTGCCAAAATCATTAAGACGAAAGATATATTTTTATAAATACAGGGTGTTCATAAAAGAATGCCGGTATGCACTACTGAAAAAGCCTTAAAGATACGATAAAAATGTCGAATTGAAGAGGAAAAACAAAGTCTTTTAATGCCAAAGTGAGCCCTATTTGTTGCTCTGCAGACATCAAAGCAGTATTCGATTTCTTACATAGGGTTTTGCAGCATCACTGCTGGTGTTACAGTGGTGATTGCTGTTGAAATTCGCTCTCCCAGATGTCTCAAGTCTTAAATGTTTTATGTACAATGTTCTTTATGTAACCCCAGAAAAAGTCCAAAGGGCCAAATCAGGACTCCTGGGCGAGATCAGGGATGAGTATATACCTGCCTATCCAACCGTTTAGAAATCTGTTATTTTGTAATTAGAACTAATCAAATGCCGATTTTCTTCAGAGAAACAAATGGACCTAATATTGAAATTAATAAAGCTAGATTGTAGAAAAAAGCTTTATTTTTTCCTCTTAAATTTGACATTTTAATTGTGTATGTACGAGTTCAGTTTAAAATTTGTTCAGTAGTGCCTTTTTTAAATCCTTGCATTCGTTTATCAACACCTTTTATTTATAAAATAATTTAAAGCTTATCCAAATATGACATTTATAACGAATTCAACTTACTCTAAGTGATTGAAGTGCATACCATATCATGACACAAATATTTTGTGGTGTATTCTTTCCTTTTTCTTACTCTTACATTTCATTTTAATAAAAAGATTATTGTTTGAAATAATACAAATGATATCATTACCTGTGTAAAACAATGTGTCATACTATTGTTCAAGGTGAAAACATATACCCAATGAATATGCAGATTAATATTAATGGTTAAGGACCGTGGTGTTAATAATAAAATCCAGTGTGACAAGTGGTTTAACGACTTCTTAATCATAGAAATTTCGAACGTGTAACACCAGACCATTCCCAGAATGAACGGAGAATGAAATGTTGTAATTCATCAAGACCCATAACCAAAATGACAGAGTTATAGCACCCAATATCGGCTGAGTGATTCGATTTATCCGTTACATGTGTGCTGACCTCGGGGCGAGATGAATTCTGTAATACGCCCGCCGCGCCGCCGCGCCGCCCCGCCACGCTGTGGCAAGATTCATCAATCATTCATCGCCATCTCATACAGATAAATGTTAACTACTGGATACAGAAATTATTTAAATATTGAACTTTCTATGGTAAATACAAAAACTGATGTATTATTTATTTGTTTTATTTTCCCAGTGGCTCCTTTGTTATTTGAGGAAGGTGACTAAACTGCCTCTTAATGATGCAAATAAGTTTTTTTATCATAATTTTTAGGTCTTTGTCTGACAAAAGAGCATTGGAAAGTTCATTTCATTCGCAAAAATGTTCTAAATTCATATGCAAACATAAAAGGTAATTTATAAAGAAACCCTTTCTTTACTCAGTCTATCTTTTAGCACAAAAAGTTTTACGTAATATTGTGAATTAATACTCATTAAATACTTAACGTATTAAATCAGATTGTTAACAACATTTCCTCAATATTGTACAGTGTTCCTTTGTTTAAGTTTCTTAAGTTATGTGTATTGATGGTCGACATCAGTACCGGTTGTGAGTAACATTGATTGTACCGTGGAGTACCATCATTTGATCATCTTGTAGCAATAAGTATTAGAAAAGGATGTATTTACATATTTTAATGAAAGCTGTTTTTTCTTTTTATCGTTATGTTTTATAATCAAATATATTCCGTTCCTGTTGCGAGGGATTCCGGAGTAGACCGTATTTCAGATACGCTTTATTTTTTTAACATTTCCGAGACCTTACAGGCATCATTCTTCAGGGCGATCCACGTAGTTCACACACAGCACAAACTACTTCTGAAACACGGTATACTCCAGAAAACCATCGAAAAATGTAGTGAAAGCGACAGTGGAAGCCTTCAGTCTTAAACAATGTCCTTTGTAAAATATAGTAAATACTGGAGGGTATTAATAGTAAAAAAAGTTATTAGTCCTTAGTATGAATAGTACCAACACTATAATGAATTCAACTTATCAAACATTATGCAGCACTCAAGTTTATAACATAGTTATAATGAGGAGTGAACCCGTCTTGTAGGGTTATTTATTAACCTCAGTATTTCGATCAAATAACCTGAAAAGTGTGACTCAGATCTGCCTTGGAGCCAGGAGCATTTAATCTAAAGCCAGGAGCATTTATACAATTTTCACCAGCAGCTAATCTGTCCATTAACATTACATCTCTGTTAGGTTTTTTTTTTCAAAATTATGACCTTTTTGAGGGAGAGGTGGGAAAAATGCATTACGCACGCAGGTGGCCAGCCTGTAGTGTGGGGCTCCCCTAAAAAACGGGTTTACCCACTAAAAAACCTCCTCTACTTTTTAGGATTCTAACCTGGAATTGTTTATCACATTACGTCAGGCTAGGCCTAAATTTGGCTTTCGCGCATGGGGCTCGCTCCTTATACAGCCGCTCGATCAAGGGATCTAGGTCACTTCGCGGTCCAGATCGGTTTTTTCCAGGAGGATGTCTTGGACGAACTGTGATAAACAATCCCAGTTGCCCTCATCCTCCAAAATCTTTTGGCAGACCGAGTCCATCGAAAATGAACCAAAAATTTGTGTGGCCTCCAGGCGGGGCCCTTCCCAACGGGGGCAGCGGAAGAATGTGTGTTCCGCATCGTCGGGAACGCCCGGGCAATAAATGCAGTCCGATGAACCGGTCTTGCCCATCCGGTTCAGGTACGATCAAAAATAGCCGTGACCTGTCAAGAGTTTGGTCAGGTAGTAGTCTACCTCCCCATGACGCCGTTCCACCCATGGTTGGACCTGCTTGATAAGTCGCGCAGTCCATCGTCCTCGGGTATCGTGGTCCCAGGTTTGTTGCCACTGCTGGAAGGTTCGGGTACGCTCTTCTGTTCTTGCCGTGTCCTTGCCGATCTCGCCTTGTCTCTGATAAATCGCCTTCCTCTCTCCTGCCAAGAGCTTGACAGGGATGACTCCGGCGACCACCAGGACGGCAGGCTCAGACACTGTCCGGTAGGCGGAACACACCCGGAGCGCCACTTGACGCTGAACCCGGGCGAGTCACAACCTGTATAACTCTTTATCGAGAGCGTCTGCCCACACCTCTGCTCCATAAAGAAGCACGGACTGGACCGCGGACATCAACAGACGTCTTCTGCTGGATCGGGGACCCCCGACATTGGCCATCAGCCTACTAAGGTAAGTGACTACCTTAGCGGCCTTGTCCGCCATACGGAATATCTGATCACTCCAGCTTAACTTGTTGTCCACCATAACCCAGAGGTACTTAGCAGCACGAGTGGATTGGACCACCTCCCTTCCCACTCGGAACGGAACGACGGTGTCGATAATCTTCTTCGTGAGGATCACAATCTCCGTCTTACTGAGAGCAAGCTAGAGACCGTGATCGAATATCCAGGTGTTGACCACACGCATGACTCGGTTCAACTTTAGTTGGGGCAGCTCAACGTTGCGTGCAGCAATGAGAGCTGCAACGTCCTCGGCGTACCCAACCAAAGTGGTTTCCTCAGGCATCTTGGACCTCAAGAGGCTGTCATAGGCAACGTTCCAGAGATCTGGGCCGAGTATTGAACATTGCGCGGCACCAGAAGTGACTTCCATTGTCCGCGTTCTGTCCCTTATGTTATAATACAGGCTTCGAGAGCGGAGATAATCCTCGATGAGCCGCAACAGATATGCAGAAACGCGAGAGCGCATCCAACATATCGACGCATCCAACATACGACCCACCTCGCCGATTTAAAGGCATTCTTGACATCAAGCGTAACAAGAAGCACTACTCGGCGAGAGAAATGGTTGTGGCTCTCGGCTCTCTTCACAGCTCTCTGAACTTCGGTGACAGCGTCGATCGTTGACCGTCGAGCGTCGAACAGCTTCCCAACCGTGTCCAACATGCAGAGAGGGCAACATGTGGGACGACGGCAGCTCGGGATCACCTTTGCCCTTGCTGATCAGTACAAGCCTGGCTGTTTTCCATGGAGCCAGAAACACCCCTCTACCAAACAGGCATTGTACATTTTCAACAACAAGTCAGCGTTAATTGAAATACTTTCTTTAAATCCTCAATGGAAATCCCGTCCGGGCCAGAAGCCTAGTTGCTCTTCAGGGAGAGAACGGAGGCTTCCATCTCCTCGAATGTGAAGAGTGGAACGTCCTCTACCCGTCCGAGGTCAACCGGCAGTCGCTGTGGATGTTCAGGAAACAACGCAGCGACGATCCTTCCCATGGTGGTGCCCTCCATGATGGAAGGTGGAGAGTGGGCGCCGAGTTTCTGTGTTACAAGTTTGTAACACAGGCCCCATGGGTCGGAGTCAACGTCATCACGAAGCCTCATCCAGCTGTTTGCCTTGCTCCTGTTGATCGCCTGGAGGAGGGATTTTCTCGCAGCTTTATAACCTCCGACTTACGAACTCTATCTGCGGGAATTCTCGCTCTTAAACATATTCTTCTGAGTTCCGCAATCTCTTCAGTCCACCAGTAAACGGTTGTTTGTCGCGTCGAGGTTTCCTTCGCGGCTAGACTGGTCGGACTGGTCGGAGGCCGAGACCATCAGTTCCATCGTGGATGTTACTAGTGCTTCGGCCCCAGGCTACGCTCCCCGAGAGATGATGTCGGTGAACTTGACCACGTCCAGTTTGTTGGTGTTCACCAGCGTGGCCCTTCCCGAGATGCGGAAACTCTACGATTTGCCTGATCATGCAGGCCAATGACGATGTATTGGTGGTCGCTACCCGTGTAGTCCTCCACAACCAGAGATCCTCGGAAGGAGCGATTCAGACACAAGGGTGGCGTCGGGATCGGTTATCGGGGACGTCCGGGGCGCCGAAAAGTAGGTGTGTCGTCCTGATTGAGGACGACAAGACCGGCCCTGGCAATGAAATCCAGGACGTATTTCCCCCGGGAGTTGATAGAGGGCATTTCCCACTCAACGGCCCTAGCGTTGAAATCGCTATCAATGACGACGTGCCGGTGGTGCCGAGAACGCACCCCTCTAGGCTATCTATCTTGTCACGGAAGTCCCGGACGGCCTCGTTGGGGTGAGGTAGCAACTGAAGATAGTCACGTCCCTACACCTAACCCAGACGAATCCTCGGCCGCGTCCGTGACTCCGCACCAAGACATCCTGCGTGTTACGCGCCCAAAATGCAGCAGTACCGAGGTTGTCGGAGATCCAGGTGTTTGGGTCTCTGGGATACTGTTCGCTGATAAGGAGCGCGTCAGCACCAAGTTCTCGGGCGAGCTGATCTAGAAGGTTATCAGCTCCTCAGGATCTATGAAGATTGGCCTGGAGAATGCGAATTACCGGCCGCTGCCTTTTGCCTGTTCAAGTGCCGCTCTGAAGGCATCGCACTGACCTGACAAAATTAATTTAAAAAAAAATTGTGCCGGGTAAGTAACCGAGGGCACTGGAGCCTGAATCCTTGCAGAGGAAGCAGGAGGGGCACGAGGAACATTCCTTGCGTTTATGGCCCTGCTTCCACACTGGAAGCAGTTAGCACTCCTGTCGGGCCCTTTACAGTTTCGGGAGGAAAGAACGAAACCGAGACAACGGAATCATCTCGAAACCACCCCCCTCCGTTTGAGCCTGCAACTAACACAACCGACTCTGAGGTGCTGAAGGCTAAGCAGCTTATTGGCATGCCTTTCGCCCATCTCAGCAACAGCCATACGGAGTTGACTTCGGTTGACTGTAGGCTTTGTCAGCCACACAGTCAGTCAATCAGCTGGTGTCTCCGGGAGTGCCACCTGGATCGCACGGGTCACCTCTGCTTCAGTGTTGACGCCTCAGGCTTTTTGTTCCTTTCTTATAGCTAGCAATGTTCGCCTATGATAGTAGATTAATTTTATGCAATGAAAAATTTTTGGATTTTTGGCACTTGTTCCCTTCTTCAAACTGCTGGTTCATTTTGTGTGTTTTCCAATAGTTTCTCCAACCCTCACTTGAAGCCCTACTAACCTTTCTGCTTAGCCTGATGTTCAAAGATCCCTTGACTGCTCTTTGTTAGCTTAAACATTTGTTTAAACAGGAAATGCAGATTTTCTTGGTACACAAATGACGTTGTATTTTTAACCTCATTTATTTTTATGTGAAAAAGTCTGAGTGGTCTTTATCTATGTTTTTAATGTAACTTTTTCTTATCATTATAATTACCCAATAGATATAATTCTTTAATCGGCTCTCTGATTGGTCCGTACTTGCTCAGAGGTCGATGTGTTGTGCACAAAAAGGCTGTCACAATATTAGTAACTATTTTGATTGTTTAGAGTGATGAACTTCACTTAAATTTGCACAGTCCTTTTCTCACCAATGTCTTGAGTTCCGGTGAAATCACGTCTGAGCCCATAAGAAATTAGTTTTTCTAAAGTTAGTGAGTTTTTCTTGAAAATGAATTGAAATGAAATGAGCCAAGAAAATGAAGTCATTCAAAGTGGTCCCTATTCACAAGTCGGGAAAAAATACGAGCTGGGCAATTATAGGCATATTTCCTTGGTTTCAACTTTCTCAAAGTTGATGGAGAAAGTGGTTTTGTCCAGAATAGTTGGCCACCTAGAGAGGAATGGCATTGTCCTGGATAAACAGCACGGCTTCATCAGCAATAGATCCACATCTACCGCCTTGGTTTCTCTAGTTGAGGACATGATGGACAAGCTTGAGGAAGGTCAAACAGTCATGGGCATATTTCTCGACCTAAGTAAGGCCTTTGACTGCCTCAGTCACAGCCTGATCCTAGCCAAACTCGCTGCCCTTGGCTTGAGGAGAGAGCACTTGCATGGTTTCAAAGTTACCTCAATGGTAGAGATCAAGTTGTTGAAATCAAGCAAACCAAGAACAATACATGCACTGCTGTGAGATCCGGCAAACTTGCAGTAAATAGGGGTGTCCCTCAGGGATCAGTCTTAGGCCCTGTGCTGTTTGTTCTGTTCACGGCTGACTTTCCCGCCTATATGAGTCCTTTCTGCAATATGGTCATGTACGCTGACGACACGGTCCTTATCACATCAAACAAAAATAAGGAAAAGCTTGAAATTGAATCGTACATTGCCTTAAACATGGCTGTTGAGTTCTGCATATGAACGACCTAGTATTTAACGAATCAAAGACTAAGCAGCTCAACTTTGGAACTCTGAAGGAGGAGGTCTCTGCTTTCCCCGATATTGAATGGGTTGAGGCCACGAAACATCTGGAGTGGTGATTAACAGCACGCTGACTTGGTGGGAACATCTGGATGGGCTCTGCAGCAGTCTTAGTAGTGCTCTTTATGCTCTTCGAAGAGTGAAAAATATAAGTACTTCAGAAGCTGTCATGACCACTTACAACTCCTTGTTTGAGAGCCGACTGCGCTATGGGATTGTTCTTTGGGTGCCACTTCGCAGAGCAATCTGAAGCGTGTGCTCACCATCCAGAAGAAAGCAGTTCGGATGATTGCTGGTCTTGTTGGAGGGACAGCTGTAGAGAGGCATTTAAAGACCTGAAGATACTAACTGTTGTAAATATTTACTTACTAGAGGTGATCTGTTTTGCCGCCTCAGCAAATCCGCAACGTAACAGAGATGTCCACACCCACAGCACTAGGAATGTCTTAAACTTCAACCTACCAGCACATCATACTGCGAGATTTCAACGTAAGCCCTCCTACGCCGGAGCAAAGCTCTTTAATGTTCTGCCGGATGAGGTGAAGAGGACTAGCCCCGAGAAGCTGAAGAAGATGCTATCAAACTGGTTGCTGTCACGCCCTTTCTATAACATCGAGGAGTTCAAGGACTGGAAGAATAACTCTTTGTAAACCAAGATTATAAAACAATTTTTTAATTTAGTATAAGGTTAATGACGCCATTTTCAATCTTGATGATTGTAAAATAAAGATTTTCTCTCTCTCTCTCTCGCTCTCTCTCTCTCTTGTTTATGTGGGCACGCGCACTGGGCGAGGGCTTTTTATCGACAATCTTGGTATATTTGTTTTGAGGCAAACGTTCGCAATCCTCTGACCAAGTTGGTGGACTATAAGCGAAAGCGATCCTTGTCTGGTGGAGTTACACTTCTGTTGGATTAGAGACTGCATCTAGAGCACTTGGGTCACGACCAGGTGCTAAGTGTAATTCTCTCTACCTCCTGGAGCAAGACAGATTGACCCTGTTATACTTCTTTCATTCTTGTCAATCCCTTCATTCCGTCGATGGTATTGTCCAATTAAGAGACATGCCCAGCCAGATTTCAAATCGTCTACGCTAAATACACTTTGCTCTTATATCTGAACAAAATTCGATTTAGTTTCACTACTTCAATCCACATTCACACAAATATTTACAAATATCCTTCCTTATGTTTTTTATAAGTGTTTAGTTTATTTACAGGAAAAAAAATTATATTCATAATTAAAATATATTTAAAGTTCTAACGTTAAACATTTTGCTTCAATTTACTGATATGTTCTTATAATAAAATATTATAAGTGCCCTTAGTAATGACTGTAATATAAATAAATAAACCATCTCGACAGTGAATGCTGTTTGAGTACGCAAATGCATAATCTGTTTTCCCCACTCTAGTCAATAAACCAGCCAGTTAATGGCACGCACCGCCATTTGCCCCCAGTTTTGGGCCAGTCCGCAACCCCATTAACTCACATTGAACTGTGGCTGCCATAGACTATGTTTGCTATTCACTACTTGTTCAAGTCATGTCTAGCACAATTTATCATACGTAACTAAAGACCCAGAATATAGACAAACCCATTATCTCCATGGCAAAAAATATCAACAAATGATGAAGTTAGTGCAGAAAGGTTTACAATTAGTTTTCAGTTACTCATAGGTTCTGAATATATTTTTTTCTGTGATGTACATATAAATAAAAATATTTTATAACTATGAATAAATCTTATTTTAAGAATATAATATATCAACACAGAATTCTTTCTTTTTAATTTTGAGATGATACTATTTTTACTATTTAAATCTTCATTAAAAGTCCTTTTTTGCTAACGCCAATAGATATTTGTTAAGTAATTTTATTAAATGCTTTTAGGGAAAGTGGTCAAACCATTGCAACATTTGTTGTCTTAACGGTAATCAAACCGTGATATCTTGAACTGAAATCAAAGACGCTTACCACTAGGTTAGTAGGACTTGGAAATAAATTTTCTAAGTCAAGTAGCAGGCAACTGAGAAAACAGTCGTCACTTGAAATTTTCGAAGTGAACTAAACTTTCTGAGTTACTGTTATTTCTCATCAGCTGCAATGTATACAGAACCAAATAAGTAGGGACATCCCATGTTATAGTTCATCGCTAAACCGGAAAGTGGTAATTACCGGTGCAAGAACGAGTTTGCATTCGATAATTTTATTATTCTCACATAGACAACATGGGTACGTTTACTTTTTTGCTGACAAGGGTCGTTGAATGCAAAAAATTATTGATCCCTTCCTCTGTGGCTTGGTAAAGTTTAGAAAGTCATAAATCTATAAGATAACTTTAAGGTTAAAACTTATTTACAACGAGAATAACGTAGAAAAATCTTGTAAATTTAAGCCTTAACCAGCTAAGCGAAGTAATATTTTAAAATACCAAATGATTTATTGTAATTTCTTTAAAATGGTTACCTATTAAGGTGTCTATGATATTGATGTTTGTATATTATCTTATCTTAGTATATTATCTTGTATCTTGTAGCTGCATTTTCAAAGGCTGAATGGTTTCATTTTAATTGATTCTAAGTTTTAAAAATGAGGTCTTCACCATTGAAATCAAACCAAAGAGTTAAAATACAAACGTAGTCAACAATTGTTCCTAGTTTATAATTCATTGACCAATTATTTGACATTACTATCAAAAAAGGTTATGCTCAAACCAACAAAATAATAAAGATATACTTCATTCTTTAATTATTCAGATTTTAATGGTTTTCGTAAAGTTATAATAATAATTTCTTACGAATTTTTTTGTATTCCTTGATTCAAATCTGAAGGAAAGATAAACAAAAAGAGGCCATCGACCTTATACTGGATATCAAATTGTGAACGGATCATGGGTAAAGCTGGAACATTCTCTGAACTATTATACGAGTTATCAGTATTGAGCGGGGGCGGACAGCTGTTCAGTGATAAGGGATATTTGAGCCACCAAGTAATTGAAGTCATCTGAGCAGCACAGCGCAGATTTCGTTGGAGATTATGTTGCCTTCTTACGCAGAGGAAAAAGACAAACCATTACATAAATTTACTTTACAACGGTAAAAACAACCCTAACAACTTTTTTGAGTATTCTAGACGTTTGGTGTTTCATGCCTGATTGCAAACAGCACCTATCAAGTTAGTGAAAAAAGTATTTATTGATGCCAGCTAATAATGATATAAATCGACGAAAGCTTTAGAATGAAATATACAGGGTGTCCAGCTTCAACTGTCCGAAACTTTTCCATGTTGTTCGGTAAGCCAAAAGAAACAAAAAAGTTCATATAAACATATGTCCTAAATGCTTCGTTAACCCGCTAGGCACCATTTTGTTTTTTACACCTAATAATTTTTATATACATAACGGATAGATGGATTGGGTTCATATTGGCATGGACCTTAACTACGACAATGTTTATTAAAAGAAAAAAACCATTT